>JAANSO010000064.1:0-89577 GCA_036507315.1 Lepidocyrtus fimetarius | reverse complement strand
TATAGCGAACTCTGGCTTAAAAAGAGCATTTCAGCTTGAGAGAATAGAACTCGCTGATATCATATAATTTCATATTTTTGTTAGTCTATTTGAGACATAACAGAATTAAAATCTTTACAAAATTTTGATAAGGTTTCTTAATTGGTCAGTGAATGATTTTTTTAAAATCGGATTTGTTAAAAACATAACAAGATGGACAAAGAGTTTCTAAAACATGTGAATTGCATGAAAAGAAAGTTTATATTAGGTGATAAAGACATTATTTAAATGAAACCTATTCCAAAACTCTTTGTGTTCTGGTCATGTTTAGGGATTATCGTGTGGGAAAGGGAAGCCAAGGTGAAAATAAAGATGATGATGGGCTTAAAGAGTTGAAAAGAAAGAGAGAGCTGTGAGCCAGGCCAAATTAAATCAAACAAAGCGTTGACTCCATTTATGCTCTGGATTTGCTACCAACTTCCCATAGTTCTTCTGTGTGACGTAATGATAAGGTAAAACAGCAGGAGGAAACGGACTGGAAGGATTTTTTTCATGTGAAAAGAAATGAGCAAAATGGGATGAGTGCGAGAAAAAGTTATATAGAGACTGACTGACAACAATGAAAGAAAATTGTGCATTATTCGGTAATAATACGTTTTCCATGTCAAGGTAAAAGGGTTTGGTTTTTATTTGATGGAATGAATTATCCAAATATCTTTGATAGGTATTGGCATTTGGCATGCATTATTCATTTTAATAAGATTCCATACAGGCATTCTCAATGAGCTCCTTTTAAAAGTTTTGAGATGGAAAAAATCCCACCGTGTGATACCGCATACATGGCCAAAGACTGCGGGAGCTGGAATGAAAATTGGGATGAGAATCTGATTTGAAATGAAAATGAATGCATAATACATGAAATGTTGACAAAAACGAGCAATAAAATAAAGAGACCAAGTCACATCAATGAAGACATCATCCAAAAAATAACCAAGCAGGGAAGCTTACCTTTTTTCTACCCTGTTTTGGCAAGGAAGAGAAAATAAGATAATGGTTCAAAATCTGCATCTGTCTACAAAGAGAGCTGTGGATAAGTAAAAAGGGACCTTTTTCATTCTCTTCAAGCAAAAAATAAATATCATGCGCTTGGGTGAATTGGGCTTCTTTTTGGCTCTTCTTCCCTTCTTCAATGAATGGGCTAACCGAACGAACCAATTTTTATTGCTCTGCTGCATTGGCCCAGAGCTTTAGAGATCTCTCACTTGAGATGTTCCTTGTTTCTGCAAAATAAGATATCGCATTGGTTTTTTGGTTTATGGTTTAGATAAGAATAAATTTAATACAAAATTGTCTTTATAACCATTTGAGTAACTTACGCACATGATTTAAATGTGACATTTGATAGAATTTGATATGACGCAATAAAAAATGTTACTGCAAATGTTTAAACTTTCACCCCTGCTAAAAAGAGATGGTTCTCGGATTGCCGGATACAATAAAGTAAAAGATTCATGAAATTATATTGTAAGAAATTCCAAATTGAATTGAGTGAGTACATTCAACATACTCAAATCCAATCCATTTAACTTCTCGTTTTGGCAATTGTATAATATGAATTGAAATATATGTGAAAATCTAGTAGAAAATAAAACAAAAGTACTGATACTTTTTACTTCTTTTGGAAATACGCGTTGGTAAAGAAATATCTGTCTCCAATGAAAAGCCTAAAATATTTTTGCCATTTTCAAGATTTATTGAAGCAAGGAAAAGCACACATTATCATAATGAATTACCCAAAAATATAACTCAAACATTAGATGTCGACAAGTTAAATATATTTGCTCCAAATTTTCCTCCTCTCTACTTCCTCCATATAATATTATTCCTTTTTTGGCCACATTTCTGGCCATATTTGCAGTCTTCATTCACCAGGAATTTCAGTAAAAACGCAACTCTATTATGTTCATTGCCAAGCACATTAATTTTCTCTAACAAAAGACTACAAGACGACTATAAAATACATTTTTGTGTTATATATAATACCAAAAGTAATCACTTTTCCTTATTGCCATTCTCCCTTGCAGACTTGATTACTTTTCCTTAAGTAAATTAAAACTTTCAATCAAGATATGTACTCTTGTATTAGAGTTTAATGGATAATTCTACACCATTGTAATAGAAACGACTTTGTTTTTTCCTGGTTGATGATTACGATAAAGGTAGCAAAGGTTGGTGGTAATGTGAGTATCCGCTCGACACATGCACACATGTTTACTAATTTGTTACATCAACAGTGGTAGTAATCATATTCAACATCTTTATATCCTCCTCCCTCGCCAAAGACGAAAGCCATTGCCAGCAGAGGTTTCGTGACAAGAGTAAGTTAACCATTTTTTCTTCACCGACACCACCGCCACCATTCATACCATAGCATATCACATCACACAAGACGAATTATTATATCTCCTTGAATTATTATTCCTGTAATATTCCACGCATGAGACTTTCATTATTACCTTTTCGTTGCATACATCCCTTTATTTCCTGTTCCGTTCATTTCTTTCTTCAACAACAGCAAACTCAAGAAACTCCTTAAAACGCTTCTGCAAAATGATGTAATGTAAATGCAATCCAATTCACTTTCTATGGCCACAACAATAACTTGAGCTATGCATGCCTGATTATTTTTAAGACTTTGCCATTTGGTCATTACCTTTTATAGTTTTGTAAAAAAAATAAAGTCATTTCCCCATCACCTGACACCCCTTAATAATAATATTCCATGGAATGGTGGAAAATGGAACGAGATTGAGAGCGGTGACGGTGGTTGTAATATGGTGGTGGCGGCGGCAGCAGCTTCACTGGTATCGTTAATATCGTAATAGCCATGCACTTTTTGAACAGCGGCGGTTGATTGTGGCATGCAAGGCTGTTGTTTGTGTGGCGTTTTGCTTTCATTTTATAAAAATATTCTTTTGGCTTTGGTTCATCCTCCATTTTCCATAATGCATCTTTACTCGTCTGTTCTCCAATGTGTGAAATGGCTTTTGCTTTTTCGGAAAGTAATGAGAATGATTGTTGTATAGGTAGTTGTAGAATAAGTACTTAATGAACACATCAAAAAAAGTTTTTGCTGTTGCTGCTGCTGCCGTTTCTTGTAAATGCTGATGATGGTTGCGTGTCCAATGTGGAGGGGAACCACACAACCTTTAATATCCCCAAAAGCCTCATTCCGGTCGGCACTAAAACTCTTTGAAAGGTGGTGATGGTAGTTAAATAGCAAAGAGCAAGTTTATAAGGCTCCGTTTTTAATCCGTATGCTACGACACGGCTTTTTGAACGACACGCTATAATTTTTTTGTTGTTTTTTACTCCTCTTCTTTGGCTTCCCTTCATTTAACTTGTCAGAGTAAAAAGCATTATTTTTATTCTTTTCATCTCCTGCAAATGAGCTTTTACTACTTTAAAAACGGAAAATATGATAGAATATACGAGTAGAGAAAAATTGAACCAGTAAATATAAAAATTTTTATGAAAGAAATTTTCTTCAAATGAGCAAAAAACTGGTGCTTTTCCAATTTACGACTGCAAAATAAACTTATTCTTTAGAAAACTTTATGAGAAAAACGAACAATTATGGTTGCTGCTTTACAGTAAATCTTTTTAGTGTTTTGCTCTTGAAAAATATTTTATTACTAAGAAAAAATATTAATTTTTTGCTTGCTTTCTATAGTTTCCTATCTATATACCTGTCTTAATGGAGATGTTTGGTGGCAAAAACACTTACCTCATTCACCACATATAGCTAAAGAAATTCCTGAGATTTAACTCTCCTGTTCAGTTTCCAAAAGTTTATTAGCTTTCTTAAACAGTAAAACAAAAACACATCAACTATAAAGGCATTGTCACTTGAATTACGATTTTTGGGGAAATAAAAATAGTACTAAAACCAGACTATAGCTACTTTAAAAGAAATGAATGAAAAAGAAACAACGAACGTATAAAAGGGGGAAATGTGCATCAAAATCGGAATTCTGGTTTAAAACTGAAATTACAATGAATAATATGGAAGAAGAGGGAGAAAAATATGCTGCTGACATTCAATGAATGGAAATATGAGATGGAATATTATTAGTTTAAATGAGGATTATTAAAAATCAAGTAAAACATTGAGCATTAAAGAAAAATTCACGATGGAAAATGCAAAAGTTGATACTTTTTGTAGTAATATAAAACCCAGTTTTGCTTTGCAGTTCATCAGTTTTCTGTAGAAGGGGATGAAAAGCTCTAAAGGGTGAATGGTTATGGGTTGGTTATGTTTGTAGGGAATTGGATTTTTTGTTTCTATTCATCTTTCTCCCAACAATTAATAGGTAACTTGAGATGCTTAAATTGAATCTTATTTGAAGTTTAATGGATAAAAATAGGTTTGTAAATGGGATAATTTTATGCACTGTTCGTGTACACCCAATAGATTTTTCTGTCATCGTCAAAACTTGTTTTCAAGGGCAGTGTGTCATGAGTTGACATAGACCGTAATAAAAAACGTAGCTAAAAATGGAAACTTTTTAAAAATATTTACTTGTGAAATAAAAGCAACAGTTTCTGTCAAATTTGGAAAATATATGATGCCTAGAAATAACGGGAGCTGACAGCTTGATTTTTAAAGGTCAAGATAAAAATAAAAAATGTTGCGTAATAAGATCGAAAACAAACTAAAAATTCCTAAGGTTCTTTCAGTTAAGGTCCTGTCCCACTCCTATTTTCAATTTTTATTGCTTGTACTAATTTTTTCAAATTGTGTCACTCATACTTCCGTTGCTTTCTTTTGTCTGTTTTCAGTGATTGGGTCTGTAGAGCAGGACGCAATATCAAGACAAGTACAATTATGTTTTCCTTCATATTCTAATACCAATCGTGTCATAACATAAGTCAACCTTGTATCATATAATTATATCTGGCATAATTTACAATATCTAAGCATAATATTCATAATTTAGGCTAAATTCAGCAATCTAAAATTCAACCCGGCCCTAATTTTGGGCTTATACTTTTGTGTGTTAAAATAACAGTCCAAAACCAATCCCAAAAACCTCGCTTATCTTCTAATCCCAGGTTTTGTTGTTATAATATCTTTTATTTATTGCATAATGTTTTTGTAAAATTACGTAGTGCAACATACATCTTTGACCGTTTGCAACATTCAAAGTTTATGACTTAAAAATCGACATAATGATTGTCGCAAACACACACACGACACAGGGAAAAGGTCATCTTTGTTAGGAAAGAAAACCAAACCGTACCAAATTTCTTGATTTTAAATTTATATTAGCCAAAACCCATCTAATAAAACAGATTGTCACGCTACTTTGCGTTGTATTTCTTTGCAATCATTTACACAATTTCTCCCTTTATCCTTCCAAAAAGCTGAACAAGTATAAGGAAGAAGGAGAGATTCCGTTAGAGGTTTATGACGGGACACTTGCTCCCTTGTCCCTTCAACAATTTTTGAGCACGTGCTCCCACTCATCTCCCAATTTGCCCACCAATTATACATTTTATTGCATGAAAAACAGGGAACACTGATATTGTATCAGAAGAAGCAATAAAATCTCTTACTTATCTCTTGATTCTATGCCCAATCACAATTACAAAGAATTTCATGTCAATTCCTCTAAATAAAGTCAAACTTAAAGTCACTTTAAAGGTACTCTAATATTACATCAATAAAACCATAAACTTATAGATTTCAAATCAGATCAACCAAGAAAGGAATTATATGATTTTAGTAATAGCCCCTTTCTATCCTAAAGGCAAATAAAGATGATTCTTTATAGGAAAGCAATAAAAATTATTCCATTTCCCACCTTGTTAAGTACAGTTATAGGAAAGAATATTATCATACCTTTTTGTAATCTTTTGTGGAATTCACTGGAGCAACTTTTAGTAGCAGCGTCCTTCCAACCTTTCCGTTACAGAGCTTCTGTATACTACTAGAAGCTTTAGAAATATTTTTATTACTGCAACAAGAAGGGTACACTTGAATGAAAATCTTTTATGACGTTGTGATCTTGTTGACTATCTTTGTTTATCATTTGGTAGCAGAAACAAGTCATATATTTGTGTTGACAATGAGCTTTTAAAGTGCTAACTTAACACTGTGTAATGTAATGAGCAAACAACAATTTTTAGGCTTTTAAGAATCTTTTAGGATTATACTGGGAGCTGAGGTTGCTTTGGTTGTCATAAAATTGTCTTGTTGGATGATGCTCCTCTGTGCTACTGCTTTTAAACCTGTGCTCTGTACCGCAGAAAATATCATTTTATCATTTTATTACACTTGCATAGCTTTAAGGTGGAGTTTTTGGGTATAGTTTGTGGCTTAACAGGAGAATATTGTTTAACTGTGAAAGCCAAAATCGGATGATGGTCACAATAAAATATTTGCTACGTATCTTTCCCATTTCTGGTGGAATTGCAGCGGTTTAGCAAATTAGATAAAGAGCAATTCATTCTTTGTTGTTTGGATTGAAGGAAGACGTACAGGAACAATATTATGCAATAATAAAAATATGCTCAATATTGCACGGTTAAACTTTTGAACACTTGTGCATATTTTTATGACAATCATAACAATTTTATTGGGTCACTCTCATTGTGTAATAGTAACAGTATGCTTTTCTTAATTGGGCCAATTTGTGTCAGTAAAATGCGGAAAAAACAGTTACAATAGCAGTGTATTTGTGGACGTTTTCAGTTAGATTTTTAAAGTTTTATTGGGTCAATCATAAAATATGAAACGGAAGGTCACCCAATTTTTACTTTTTTGGGCAATGACATAACGGCACTTTGTGTTTAAAAATATATGCATAACCTTCAAAATTTTCATTATTAAGACTAAATTCTAAAAAAATTAAGCATTCCTGCACAGCTTTCTCATTAAATCTGGTAGGCTCCTGTTTTATCTGGCTCAATCTCTATATTGCCTGTAGTAATGAGTACAAAATTGTTCATTGGTAAACATCTTAATATCGTTTGAATAGATACCCAAAAACATTATTCTTTTTCTCCTTTCATTTTCTTCGTTTCATTAAATTTAAGATCCTTTTAACCTTATTATTACGATTCTGTGAATACAAATGTAGGTTTTAAGCTTGTATCGTATTCACATCTGACACGGTTTTTGGTTTTTCTTCTTTCCCTCTTTTTAACAATGAAAACTTACAACTTCATCTTTTCAAAGCAAGACATACTCAAAGAAGCACGTTTTTAACATTGTCAAAATCGTGATTCAATTTGTTACGTTTGTACAACAAGAAATTGATGCAAAAAGCAAACATTCTTCAATGAAAAACACTTTTCATTCAAAAACATTTTGTACAAATGAGGAGAAAATGGAGATAGACAAACACAAGAAAAACATCTTGATCTCTTTGGCACGCCTCCTTGTCCAGAATAAAAAAGCTTTTGGGTTTTCTTTCTTCTTGTATTAAGAAACAGCTGCCGGTTTTCTGTATTTCAAATTTGGCTTTCCAAAGCCAATCTGCAAATAAAACTCACGGGCTATATAGACTAGGGAGATGCATTTGGTTTGCTTTGGAATTAGTTGAATTCCATCTCTTTTGTGAAAAGAGTGAATGAAGTAAATTATAAAGATCTTTTTACATCTTCTTAACATTTTTCCTTTTCATCACAAGCTGCTTGATGATTACCTGAAAAATGGTCACGGTTTAAAAAAAATAGACACTTTAGCCAACAATACTTGAATTCAAATAGTTTGAAATGAAAACTTACAAAGTTTTTAGGAAAAGCAATGTACTTACGTAAACAATGGCATTGGAATGACATTTGGGACTCAGTCACTAGATTTGTAAGTGGGTGACGGGGTGGCGGGGGCAGCCATATCCCACATTTACAAATCGGGCAAGCTATTATTATTTTTTGAATAGATTTTATTAACAATATCAATAATAACAAGTATTGTTACTAAATGTGAAGCCCATTTACACATTTTCATTTCATTGTCGTATTTCAAGAGGGTTGCAATTCATTCAAATTTTTATAAAAATATTTTACTTTTGAAAGCAATGGATTTGCTGATTGGAAGTAATAGAAATAAATGGATTCTCGTTGGAACCTAGAAACTTATAACGTTTTTACCCTGAAGCAATAATTAAATAAAGGCTCACATATCAAATATTTATTTTCTGTATTATATTCCAAACTTGAGTAAACAATGATATTCACGACTCTCTGGAAAGTAACTTAATGATCAAATTGAAATCCGTCGATTCATGAAAAACGGGAAAAGCTTTTAAATCTAGTCCTATTTTCAATGTCTTTTTCATAAGCCTTATAATATCATATTTTCGTGTTATGAATATAGTTTACTAATAGCTTTTTACAAATAAACAAATAACTATTTTTAGTTTATATTTCACATTGGTCACCCTCTAACACCAGTCGTTACGTCATTCACCAGGAAAAGCATAAGTAGCTTAAGCTTTAAAACGGTCATGTTTAAGCATCTAGAACAAAAATATTCTAAATTTCTTGTAGCAAATACCCCTCATTACCTAAACTATCATTTATACTTTGAAACTGCATTAAAATAACAACAAAACTGATGACAAACTGGAAGAAGGAAGAATTTTACCATTTTATACTTGTTTCATTGATTACTTAAAACATGGTGTGGGGAAAATAAACCGTATCGTATTCGTATCATTTTCTCCACTTTTACCAAATGTGTAAAGAGGCTGCCCATTATACTCCGATAATGGATATCATGTAACCAAACAAACGGCTTATTCATGTCATGTTTGGGTCCATTATATTGTTTGTTGTTTCACTGTTTTTTGCTGAGTTTTTGTCCCTCTTCATTTTTGACTATGGGTTTAGAGCTACCTCTTTTATGGGCTCCTAGTTCCTGTCCTCCCATTCATATTCATAAAATTGTAAAATACGGACTGTTGATGAGTGAACAGATGCGAAATAATAATGTGCTTGCTTTTAGAATTGCTTGCTTTTTGGATTTTTAGTTGAATTGCAAGTGGAAAGAAGCTTTTTAAAGAGTGACCCTGTTCGATTTGAATGAAAGAATGAGAGTACCTTTTTAAAGTAACCATATAACCGTACATTGTGTACGTAAACCAGGGAGCTAAAATGAAAAACGAGAAAAAATGTAAAATGGGCTTGGTCTCTTTGGTTTTCTGGTTTTGGTTTTTCCTTTCGTTTTTATAAAGTTTTATGGTTTTACTGCTGGCCAAAAGCGATGTGTAAGTTTGGTAGAATGGTGATGATGATGATGAAAAATCTGGAGAGAACACGCCAGCAATGCATATCACAATTATATTGACAAGTGACGATGGAAATTGAACTGTAATTGCGACCCAGATGTCCTATATTTTGCTTAAAGAAGTACGCCAAAAGTAACAGATGAAAATGTTAAGACTTATGATATGATGTGATAATTTGTTCTTATTTCGGAATAATAATCATTTAGCAGTTCATAAATAAATGCTAAATTTCGTATTTTTAATTAATATGTCTTAATGTATGTTGCAATGACAGGGAATAATTAGAATAATTAAGATATCAGGAAATGTCTGTCGTATACTTTCTTGTTGCACCTTCTTCAAAATCTGCTCCTCCCACCAAACGATTTTGATAAATTCATCTTTTTCAGTTTCCCTTAAATTTCCATTAAAATGTATCTGAGAACTGACAACATTTTCAATGTGTCTATTTTCCAGTGATTATAAGTATTTATTTGTTTGAGAGCCCTGGAGTAGAAACTAGAGAAAAAAGGATCTTTTCCTTTTAGCAAAAAAATACGTAATAGCAATAACAGCCTTCACGCTTTGTTTAGAAATAAAAATCTCTCTTGAATTCTCAATGGGAGTTTTATGACTCGCCAAGTGTGTTCGTCTCTCCCTCTCGTTCTGTGTAAAAATGATTTTTTGAAAAAGACGAGAAGCTCAGAAACATGGACAGTTTAGGACAGGGTCCTTTCTATCCCTGTCTCTACTTTAAACGTTTGTGACAAATATAATATGTGATCTTGTCTTGTCTTCATTTTGCTTCCTCGTTTTGAATAGAGATGGATGGATGGACGGATGTTATGCAAGAGTAAGACTTTTTCTCAAGCTTAACACAAACAACTCAATTTTCTTGAAATAGAGAGGAAGAACATGATCGTGTTTATCTTTATTTGTGATCTTGTCCTTTTGTTATTTACGTGTCTCCTTCCATACCTATTTATTACCTACTTAAGCAGATTTTCAAGTAGTTTCTCCCTCTCAAGTGTCCCTTCTTTTTTTGCTTCTTCATAATTTTTGTTTGTACATTTTTTGAATTCAAGTGAGTGTGTGTGTATGTCGTTGTCATTTATTTGACAATTTCATTGTCAGTCCATCACTCACTTCACTCTGGGGTCTGGCCTTTATGCCCTTTCCCTGAATCTTTTGCTCCTGTTTGATAATGATAGCGATGAGAGTTGGAGATGAAGAGGTGATGCAGAATGATATGAAAAAGAGGATGATGATGGGAAGCCCTCCTACTTACTAGATTGACAATGTGGGGTAGGTAAAGGGATTACTATTGTGGGGCTTGGCGGAGACGGTGGTGGTGGTTAAGCAGATTTCTCAGATTAAAGATGATGATAAGAGAATAAAAATAGGTTTAAATGGGAGCTCTTTTATGCTATTAGGATTTTTAATGCGTTTTTAGTCCAATTAGTAGAGTAAATAGCCAGATATGCAATTAGAAATTGAATAAGTTTGGGATTAGTTCTCTTTTTCAAGTATAATAGTTTAAAAGCAGAGGTTTACATACTCGTAATGTATACTTAAGAGACAAATAGGATGAGAATTATGTAATACTACTGAATATTTGAATAAAGTATTTATATTTAAAGTATTAGTTTTGATATTTCATCTTTGCGCAAGTTCAAAGAATAAAAATATCAGGACGAACGTTTGTCCCATTTTACGGAACAATGCAATGATTTGATGTTTATCGATGGGCAATTATCGAATTATTTCAATTTAATCGATTCTTTTGTGCAATATAATGAAAAGCAGTTTAAAGTAATTACATATACTATGCCACATTTACATTATATTACATTTAGCTATAGGTATAGTACTTATTAATCGTATTATAGAATCGCTTGGCCTATAGGCAGTGCAAGTTCAACCAATGTCCAAATACTATCGCTTTACCACTTTCTTAAAAAGTTTTGAACAAAACTGCTTTTCCGTTTCCCTCTATTTCCCACTTTGCGTTTGTTAGCAGCAATCAACCAAAAACCAGAAAACAAACAGACAATAAAATAAAGCAGTTGGTTCAATACTCATTTTGATAAAGTTTTTGCCAAAAAAGTGTCACCGACTAACGAAAATCACACGAAGCGTTATCAACATATACCTTTTCCCTTCCTTCCTCATCCCTTTTTTTCAACTTTCATATAGCTACTACTTCATTCAACATTTACTTTTGTTAACCACCGCACTTCTGCCGCCTACCGCTATCTCTTCCCAGCAGAAGTTAAAAAACGACAAAAAGAGAGATTCTTTCATTTCCGGCCAACTTAACGCCAACAAATTTCTCCATTTTCCCGTTATTTCGTTTCTTTTTCACTAAAAAGACACAATTCAATATATGAAATGGGATGGGATATTGTTATCATTGCAATAATCATGAAAGAATAAGAACTTTGGATAAAGTTCAATTGGCCATAGGGATTTGAGCACAAATCCGAGGATTTTCAATTTTTTGTATATTCAACGTAAGCGTGTATTATAGCAAGAACAAAAACAGAATTTGCAGTGGTGGCTCTGTCTAGTGCGATATGACGTTAAAAATGCTTTCTTCGTTTGATGATGTGGTGTGATGATGGTGTGGCTGTGCGCATCAGTCCAGTGAATCCGATCCGATAAGGCCACAATTTTGGCCAACTTTTGGCTCTTGCTTCAATGAATCCATCTTTCGGTGAATGGTTTCATTTCCAGTAGGAAAAGAAAGTGATTTGCACAAATTCCTTCTCAAAACTGACTAAATCTGACAAGGAAAAAGAGAATGACAAAAAACTCTTGAACTTTGGTTCTCTGATGATCCCTTTTTATTATTCTTTTTATTTCAAAGAATCAAAGTTTATTTCCTTCTTCAAATCCTTATGATTTCACTATTTGCAACCATTTTTGGTTTACCACTAGCTCTCTACTATAGCTCCTTTCTCTTTTATTGCAAGAAGCCAGTTTGGATTGAATAGGATATATTTATAGACCTCAGTAAACCTCGGATTTCGGAGGATATGACAAAGATAAAAAAATTGGAGGAAATTGAGTACTTTATTCTTATCTTTTCCAATAATCCAATCTCTTCTTTTCCACTGTACAATAATTTTTCCAGCCACAATAGTAGTCAAGTATCCTATAAGAAAACTTATCATTTTAATTTTAGATTAGCATTAATGTAGTATTCAAACTCACTTATTGGAAAAGGTCAATATTAAAATGTGTGCTTCAAATTGTCAAGTTTGGTTTTTAAAATAGACGACACAAGACGGAATGCACTTTTAGTTCTTTCATTTCTTGCTAAAAATTGCATTGCATTTGCGTGGTAATGATAATGGACAATGGAAAGATAAAGATTTTTATGGGATGGATTGGGCAAAAAATATCTTTTCTGCATCTGCTTTTCAATTTACATTCTCTCTCAGATTTTCAGCTACATTTAACCTGCTTCCCTTTCCCATTTTACACCACTTCAGTAGCTCTCTCCTTACAAGAAGTTTTTACAAACGGGAATGGAACGGACAAATATTTTGGTAAAGGAGGATATTATAATCAAAAAGTTTTTTATAGTTGATACTATATTCTCGTATCACACAACGACACGACCATGAAAACGATAAAACGGAATGAAATGCAATGCATTTTGTGGCCAGAAAGAGGAGAGAAAAAAGTCAAAAGAGAAGGAGTTGAGAGGAGGAGGGTGAAACACATGTAATCCAAATGGAGTATGAATGTTAAGAAAAGGAAACTCATTTGTTGGCTCTCGTGTTATTATTATTGTTTGCTCACGAGACGCTATTTCCCTCTCAAGATATGCATTTTGATGGTTTTATAGATCCGTGTCGGAGTAAAAAGCAAAAAGGATAAGGAAATCATAAAGATATTTACATAAAATGGGAGAAATTGGAAAAGGGAGAGAAGAAATGTTGAAGGCCAATGTAAATGTTTAAATGCGCAATGAAAGGGGATATGGGCATTTTTATGCATTTCTGGGGTATATAAAAATATCGAAAAATGGTGTAAAAATAGGTAAAAAGGAGTGAGGAAGGAGTTTCTATTGGCTATAGTGGTGGCGACGGCAGAACAAGATCAAAGGTTTTGAACTAATAGGGTATAAATAAATCTGTCGCGTGGTTCAATGAGAGAGAGGGCACGCCAAAGATTAAAACTGCCAGATGTGAACCCAATATAAAGAAAAATGTCCAAATCTTGACCGACAGATGTGAGTTTATAAATGTCAAGTTTTATTTTGAAAAATACTCAAAAATACAAACACGATTTTCAATTTAGAACAGTTTCCCATCCACACTTATGTTGATGTCGGTGGGGAAACAAAGTTTACATGTGTGAATGGATATTCAGGGTGAGTGTGTGCTCTGAAAAAATGTTAAAGCTTCATTAATTTAATCGAATCTTTAAGGAAGTTTGCACGGTTTGCTATTAAAACTTTATAGTTTACCCAGGCCAGCTAAAACATGATCTTGCAGGTTCACCTTTATCAAGGGTTTTCATAAGAGAAACGTCTTCAGGTTGCAATTCAAATTCCAAAATCTACAAAGCAGACGAATTAAAATTAAAAACGGAATAAAATTCTTATTTTAGGCAAGTAAATACCTTAAAGTTTTCCAACTGCCTGCCTGGGTTTGAACTCTTTGGAATAACGGCAACATTGCCCAATTGTGTTAAAAATCGAAGCAGAATTTGCGCTGGAGTTCTTCCGTACTTTTTGGCTATTTGAAGCACAACAGGGTCGTCCAAAAGATTTGGAATTTCGGTTATTCTAAAATGAAATGAGTCTGCATAATTATGTTTTATTGATTATTGTAATTCTTGAGCTTATAAACATATCTATATTACTGCAAATGAAGGGGATAGTCCTTCCTGGCTTGCCCGCCGATTGGGAAATAAGCAGTCAGCGTAATTCCCCTCTTCTCACAAAACTCCCTAAGATGAGGTTGTTGAAGATAAGCATGCAACTCAATTTGGTTATTAACAGGAGGAATCTTTGCAATTTTTAGTATCCTGTCAATTTGTTTCTCATTAAAATTAGAAAGTCCAATTGACTTTGCTTTTCCGGTTTCCACCTGCTTTTCCATTTCTTTCCAGACAGCTTCAATGTCTGTATTCTCCGTGAAAAGAAAATTTCCATCGGAATCCTTTGGCATGGTGTTCTCCATATCCCCAGTGAATGGCATGCCAAGTGGCCAATGGACCAAGTAGAGATCAACATAATCCAGTTGTAAATCCTTTAAGGATTTGTCCATGAAGGGAGAGACAAGTTCTGGAGTCATTCCAGTTTGTGGAAGCTTTGTTACAATGAATAACTCTTCCCTTTTCACTTTTCCGGATGTGAGAGCTTTCTTTAAAGCGTTTCCAAGATGGAATTCTGTATTATAAATTGTGGCCGTATCAAAGTGACGGTAGCCAATGTCAATTGCTGTTTCCACAGCTTTTTCGACAACAGATGGAGGTTCCTATATTGTCAAAGTTTAAACTTTACTATTCTTGCATGGATAAATGAAAGGTTTGTAAAAATTAATGACTTCCTTACCGGAAATACAGAACAACCAAGGCCTAAGGTAGGCATTTCTTTTCCGTTTGAAAACTTTACAGCCATTTTAAAATTTGAAATTGAGCTTAATTTAAAGAATTTAATTCAGAATGTATCAAAAGACCGAATAAAAGGCTTGAATGAAAAAAATTGTGACAGCGAGAAATCAGGTGTCCACGTACTTGCACATATTTCTCGCTGTATTTGTTTTATCAAGGTCAAAGTCTAATCTGGAGTCATTTTGAATTGTATATGCAGTATAGCAAGCATTTTAACATATTCATATTGACAATTGAACAGATGCTGAACCCCATACATATCAATCAATAAATAAGCGGTTTCATTCATTGTTATAAGTTATAAAGTTCCATAGTCCAATATTCAGACAAAAATAGCTCATATAGGCATATACTTATGCTTAGCTGACAAATATTTGGGAAAACCTATTCACTTCAAACGTTTGATGAGTTTTGCTGCAATGGTATTAAATGACTCTGCTCTATTTATTATAATAATTTTGAGCATATTTTAATTACTTTCTATTTCTCTGTGTTCATTTTTTAAAGTACTATGCAGTAAACTCTCTTTCATTTTTTGTTTATTATCAACATAGAAATGAGTATTACTTATATGTTTTTAAAAATAATGTCTTGTTTTAGTGGGCGTGAGATTTACCAAATTTCTTTTTATAAACTCATCTTCTTCTCTTCCTGCCAATTTCCTTTTCTTTCTTTTCCTTCTAAACCAACAAACATTAAAAATAAAAAATAATGTGTAATTTACCAACATGCTCTTTATTTTCCCGTATGTACTTTACTTTACCCATACACACTTTTTTAGTTTAAACAAAGCAACAAAACTTCAAAACTGGTACATCCTTTTCTTTCACAATATTGAACATCTTAATAGCCTTCCCTACCCATGCGTATCATCCCATCTTTATCAACATCATTCTCATATTTACACAAACCTTATCTGGCAAAAAAATAATATGAATTAGATGAGTCCGGAGCAAAGACCAGAAAACTCATCATAAAGAACAGGATGACTAGTATGATGATCCTTTTAAGTGACTAAACGTGTCTTCACCGCTTGACGTAACAATAATAATAATTTTCCTCCTTAAGCAATTATTTTTTTCTTCACAAAACAGAAAGAATAAGACATTCATTTTATGTATCTGATTATTCCATTACGTAACCTTACCGCTTTCTTGTTACAGTTCTGTCTTTTGCATCTTTCTCCGTATCTTATCCTAGAACCACCACCACCACAATGGAAACCGTTTCGAATTCTTTAATTTTTTAAAAAGATGAATATATGAATTGAGGAAGGGGTCTCTTTGAGGTAACGTAAGTATCCACATTGGGTAATCAGTAAAAAAGAAGGGACGAGGTTTTTTTGCCTGGACAGAAAACTACAAACATTTGGCCAGTCAATAAATTATGTTCGTACATGCTTAACCATCTAGGTTATTCTATAAAGGTAAAGGGTTGCGTGCCTTTTGTCTGCGAGTCCTTATTTCTTCAAGTTTGTATTTGTTTGTGGGAAGAAATAGATTTTTTAAGAAAGGAAGGAGCAATATGGTACAGTATTTTTCTCGAGTCTGTAATTTTAGTGGTTTCTTAATGCGTACGTAATGAATGAAAGAGCGGATAGGAAAGTACTTAAAAATAGTAGCATTATTGGTAGACAGGAGCAGGAAAGCAGTTTTATTATATTTTGAGCCAGACTTTACAGCAATTAAAAAAGGGACATAAAATGAGGTCGATGGTGTTTTCTTAATGTTACGTAATAATTTTTTGTTAAAGCATGTATTTTTTATTTTGCCATTCCTTCCTGCTGGGACAGTTGAAAAAAGGTTTCCAAGATATGAAAGTGAGTCAGACACAGACACATAAAAAAGGTTTTTGGAAAAGAGACGGATGGAAAGCCACAGTAGTAAAAAAGAAGAGAATTTTAGTAAGAGACCTATAAATTACGGTAGAGTCACCGCAACTATAAGGTTTATTGGTAAAAAGCTTTAGAAAAAGCAAAAAATATTAGTAATATCTAGGTTAAAAATATCTTTCAATTTGAAGATTACTTAATTGCTTGTTTTTAAATAGTAGTTTGTGCAAAAGTCAATCATCCAACGGATGAGTTTTAGCTTCTCAAATTCTAACGGTAAAATTTTATTATTATTTTGTTATTAACAAGCTTCCTCATAAAGTTTTTATAAAAGGGTAACTTATATACACTGAGGCTATGTAGTTTATCCTTGAATTTATATTGTTTCATAATTTTACAACGAATGTAACTGAAAAATGGTTGACTGCTTTATACCATTTTTATATTAATAGTTTTATTTGAAATGATTTTATGATTATTATTATGATTATGATAATCATAATTGTGAGAAAACTCTCACCTCATTTTCATGCAAACCACGTAATCCGATTTATCAGAATTGGGAAACAAGCTTTCTTTAAAATGTTTGTATCTTGACCTCGACCAGTGAAACTTTACTTTCAAAATAAGAAAAGCAACTGCAAGCAAAAAAGAGTAAAAGGTTGTCATAAACTTTATTAATAAATTTTCAGCAATATTTTTATTAATATTTTGATTATACTAGTATTTAGTTTTTATTGCTATAAACAGAAATTGAACAATGAGCGGCTTTATAAAATAGTAGATAGATGGCTGGCAAATATTGTAAAAATTGATATCTATTTAGAATTTCTGACAGACAAGTAATAAAAGAGAAATGTTTTCGTTTTCTGTTTTACGACACTTTATCACCAAGTTCAACCAGAAAGCCCAGGATGGGTTGCGTTTTACGTTTTGTTCAATTTTTTTTTGTCAAATTAGCTGCTCCTGATTCGCCTTTATAGTTTCACGTAAGGGATAAAAATACGGGATTTCAACCACAACAACAAAAAAATATAAAAATTTTAAGCTTAAAACCTCCGTTTAAGGGATTTAGCAAAGTTTAATTTTTGGGATTTTATTGAATTGTGTTTAAATTGGAGGAAAAGTAGATATTTGCCGAATAGAGCAGAGTAAAGTTGACTGCAATAAACTTTAGCAGCGAGAGCACCCAAAACTCAATTTTATTGATCTATTGATGAAAAATCGATTATATTATACTGACTTATATAAAAGGTTGACCTTTTGTCCGTTACTAGCTATACAAGTAGCAATAAATGACTTTCAACCGAAATGAAAAGACAAATACAATTTGGCTTGCAGTTTTATTCTTATTTGTAAAATTATAAAATTATGGTAAAACCGAGAAACCAGAACGAATTCTCTGAGGATTTTGCCAACTAGTCATAAAAATTATTCTAAAGATGAATAAGAATGACGGCATCTCCTAAATTATACATAAAATGAGAAAGGTAGCTCATCACAGTATGCCCATTAATTACAAAAAAGTCTCCACACTCCACAAGAAGGCAATTTTGAGCACGCCACAGAACAAAGAAGTAATATCGGAGACTTTTCCTCCACAAAATATTTCTCTTTGAATGACATACGTAGAACTGGTCAAGTTTGCTGTTAATCAATGCACAACTTTGTATTTCTGCTTGTGCACAAGCCGGAAGTAGAATTCCGGTAAATATTAACAGAGATATGCAAAGAAGGCTTGCCAGTAATGTAACAGGTACAGGTATGACGTGATAGCATTTAATTATGAACCAGAACACCATCAGTGTTCCTACGTGTCCGAAAAAGACGAGAATTGCGACAGCATTTTTACTCCAGTCAAGCACTGTTAGGAAAAGTATTCTTATCTGAATGTAAATGGTCAAGCAAATACGATGCGCTCCTCTCGTGGATCTAGGAATCTTTTGAATGTTTTTAAGTAGAGAGACAAAATGGAATGATATAATTAAGGCAGGGAATAGAATGAGCATTCCAATACGTAGGGCATCCATACAAGCAAAAAATCCGAGAATGTAGCGAATCAAGGGTGGAATTAAAATGTGAATTGGGGTTCGGTAGTAGGGCAAAGGCAAGATGTCTTCAAAAATGAAAAAATATGGGTCAAATTGTAAATAGATTCCAAGAAAAAGACTAAATGGGCCAACAGTTGCTGTAATTAGTATAATCACGTTCAAAAATAAACCTAACTTGTCACGAAAATAAATATTTGGAAAAGGAAGGGCATTGACGGAATTATAGCTGCGATATTCTAGACGAAGAAATTCATTAAATGACTCTGCACACTCTGGGAACTTTTCAATGAATAGAATGACGATAACTTCACCAATCAGTGCAAGTTGAAAACCAAGAAAGAGCCAAATGTGATATAAATGAAGTTCTGAATTCTCATAGCTTAAAGATTTTGAATTTCCATACAGAGCATAGTTCATGCAAACGTAGAAACATGAGCCAAATCCAAAAATGCCACTATTCAAACCAACGCAAACAAGTATCCAGGGAAGATGACGTAAGTGCCATGCAGATATGGTGATATTGAGAAGTCCCGTCTCCTCTTGGAAGGATAGGGCAACTTTGCAAGGTGGTAGGTAGAAGAATGCAGTGTAAAGTAGTTTAATAGCCTTTTTGGTAAGGGGAGAGATTAAAACTAGATCAGAAGTAGGTACAGGATTCGCTTCCATTCGTTGGAATAAAATTAGTTTTATTCTAGAATAAATATAAATATCTAATGATGTTTTATGTGTCTCACTGTTGGCATTGACATTCAGACTAAATTAAACAAGTCTCGACGTAGTAACCTACTTGACATTATCATTCATAACAATTCAGTTAAAAGGCTGGTCTAAATTAAAATTACCAGTTTTCATAAAATTAGCTAAACTGCTTCCGTTCCAAAAAGCTGGACAAAAATTACCCACCCAAAGGGTATATTTTAAGTAATACTAGGCATGATTTTGATTTTGGTATGCTTTTTGCATATCTTTTGCGCGGACATTCATTACTTTTGTTTCAAATTGCAATCAAACATAACGAGATGCTTGCTAGAAAAAGGAAATGCGCAGGAAAAATTAAACTATATATTCCGACAACTCCTACATTAGTAATAGTTCTATGTACGTATTTATTATTATTGAAAGTATTCAGACATAATAATTTTCGTTTAAAATTTGCATTTCCTGATGGTTTATTCAACAAATGAAATAATAGGAATCAACCCTTTAATTTATTTTATAGCCAAATTGTCAATGCTTTATATGAGGCACTCCTCCTAAATTGCAAAAAAAAAGTGCTTGATAAGATCACCAAATGTCATAATCAATAATAGTACTGGTTCTTGACAATGTCCGTATTTATTGAAAATATTATGTCATAATATTGTAAGACATGGAATGAGTAAAATTAGAAGATTTTAATTAATTTTGCAATTAATAATGAATGTTTTAGATTAAATATGCACAGCAAAGTTAATTTGCCTCGATGAGCATCACAGCAGTTACGATATTATTGACAATTACATGCATATAATTCATTGTCACTCCCCTTTGCAGCACAAATAGCGTCCCGCATTGCAAATAAAGAGGTTGCTGAGATCTCCAAATGGTATAATAATACCGTTTACTGGTTCGTGCCGTTGCTGTGCAAAAATGCAAATCAAGTTTTGCTTTAATCAAAGCCTTTGTTTCCGTTTTAACTTTGGCCGCTCCGGGAAGAAGCAAAGCGGCACACAGCAAAAGATAAAAATCCAGGATACAAAGGGATAATAAAATATAAATTGATAAATAATTAAAACATTTAATAATCAACCAAGGCAAAACCACTCCTAAAATCTGTCCAATCACAATAGTTACTAAAACAATGTAATTTAGAGCACTCATTTTTGCGAATAATAGCCTAAGTTGGTTATAAAAATGGAGACATTTCTCCTTGTAAATCTTTTTTAAATTTTTAGCTGTAGAAATGATTACAAACAGGGTTAGTATACATGCAAACACAACATAGGTAGCAAATCTTAAAAACTCCATTACGCAATACCAGCCAAGAAAGAAACGAGCAAATGGTAAAGATAAAGAAAATATCCAAGATCTTTCATAAGGATGAGGAAGAAACTGCTCAAATAAAAAGTAAAAAGGGTCCAAATCTGTTAAAATAGCGACAATAACACAGAATGGAGGTGCAATTAAAACTGAAATGTCCATTCCGATAAATAGTAGTCCAACAATGTCCGCTTTTGATTCGATTTCTTTCTTTTTCAAAGGCGGCAGCGCTGCTTCACCTAAGAAATATACAAATTATCTTAATTATAGATATTTGCGTAAGATAATAAAGTTGATACTACTATCACTTACATTTTTCTTCAAAGATAAAGACATGGTTTATAACTTCAAAGAAATTTGGCTTTAGAACGAAGAGAACACAGGAGAAAAGTTCAAAAAATGCACAAGAACCAAGAGCTCCAATTATCAATATGTGGAACAAGTGAATTTCTACATTTAACTTTACCCCAAAAACTGAATGTGAGAAAATTACAAAAATACAAGAGCCTAGACCAAGAAACCCAGTTATAACAATTAAAGAAAACAACCATGGAATAAGCTTCCATGTTATTTTTCTCCTTTTAAATAAAATAAGCGTGTCGTGTTGAACTTCAAAGTAGAGTAGGCCCGTGTGAAGATAGCTAAATATCTTTTCATGCAAATTAATCGCGTGTTGGACTAAAGGGGTTACAACCATGGATTGTTGCATTGATGTAATTGTTATAATTGTCGACATTTTTTTGTTACTTCGTATGCATTAAAATTCAATGATACTTGTCCGAATTTACCCGGCAATAGATATACAAATATCACATTAAACTTGTTTTTCTTTCCTATTGATTTAAATAATGAAGCAACTTTAAATAAGTAAGAATTAGCATTCAGCTTAACAAACATCCAACTAATCCGCTCAGGATTTTTCCCCAAGAAAAACAAGTTTAAATGAGATTTGTGTAACTAATATACTATGCATAGAGTAATTATAATCCAGTCTTAATCTAAAATTGCCATTTTGATTTACAAAATGAAACTATTATGTAAGACACGAGCCTATATAAATATATTTTAATCGAGAAATCAATTTATTTAGGTAACGTATATAAACCATTTTATATTTTCAGTAAAAATATTTAAGAGTACGAAAATTGATCAAGGGTTTTGACCTTATGTTATATGGATATGCTTACGTATACTAATGTGCTTCAATTTGGATCAATTAATATTACAGCATTAGCCAAATTAGTAATTGCAACTTCTAAATAATTAATTGTCACACTTTTCTTCATAATAAACAACGGTCCGCATTGTAAGTGAATGCTCTGTTGTGATTTCCAAATGGAATAATGATAATATCTACTCTTTCTCAATGGATTTGTACAATAATACAACTCTAGTTTACTTTTAATTAAATTTTCCGTTTCTGTTTTGATTTTAGCAACTCCAGGAAGTGCCAAAACTGTTGAAATCAAAAGGTAAAAGCAAAGTAAATAAAGGGTTAGCAAAATATAAAAAGATAAAAACCAATAACATTTAATTATAAGCCAAGGCATAAACACTGAAGCTACTTGTGCACCAAATACTAAAACAAATACGATAAAGTCAAGACCATCTGCCCTTGAAAATAGCAATCTCAATTGGATATATAAATTTAGGCATTTTTGCCCAGAAACTTTTCTTAAATTATTTCCAATTGAGATCACAACAAATAGAGAGAGCATTGCAGAAAATACTAAAAAGCTTCCAACTCTCAAACCATCTAAAACGCAGATCCAAGATAGAATGAATCTTATCACCGGAAATATTACAATGCTTTCATATGAGCGCTCATAAGGATCTGTTAGAATTTCCTCAAAAATGTAGTAAAATGGATCTAGATTTGAGTAAACTACAATAAAAAGTAGGAATGGGACGACAATTATCGAAAGATCAATGGCCATGAATAGTAAACCTAAAATGTCTGTTTTTGCTTTTTGTTCCGTTTCAGTTGCGGAAGGAAGATGTGAAGAACCTTGCAAATAGAAAAAGAAGGCTTAAAACCCCATTAGGAAATAATTAAATAAGTTTAATTAAAATTATTTACAGTTTTGTTCAAAGGCTAAAATCTTATTTCCAATTTCCAGTAGCTCAGGGGTCACTACAATTGCACAGGAAATTATTTCCGCAATGGCTAATCCAGCTTCTGAAGCAAACATTAAAGTGTTAAATAAATGAATTTTTGCGTTTAATTTCAATCCAAAAATTTGGAAAAAGATGACATAAGCGCAAGAACCGCCTCCAAGAAAGCCGGTTATAAAAATAAGGGAAAACAGCCACGGAAAAATTTTCCTGCTAAATGGTCGCTTGTTAAATGTTATTAAATTGTTGTCTTTTACTTCAAAGTAGAAAATGGTTGGGTAAAAGTAAAAGAAAAGGTATGGATGAAATTTTATGGAAAATAAAATGAGTGGAGTAACTGTCATTGATTCGGACGTTGTTGGTATGTGAATTACTGTAGACATGATGAAATGTTTAAATTTGAAATTCCTTCGAGTATCAAAACAACTTTGTGAGCAAACTAAAAGAGTTCACGTAAATATAAGAAGAAAAAATTAATTTAAGTTTAAAATTGAATTTTAAAACGAAGTATATCAAGCTAGGTAATTGTCAAACAAAGTACCAAAGAAAGTTTAAGATTAAACTAGAGAATACGTAAGGCAATGAATTTTTTATTGTGGAGAATGTCCAAAGGGTTTACATTAGATTAAATCTATTGAACAACTTAACGTTTGTGTAATGAAATGTGATGATATTCCTGTGTTAAACAGGGGTTTCTTTTAAATCCGTCTCGCCGCCGCCAACTTAAATTTAAAATGTTATGCAAAATGTAGTAAGTATTAATAAAATGTCCTTCAAAAGAAAATCACTGCTTATTATTTAGGATCAATTAACATGACAGCATTAACTAAATTATTAACCAGGACATGAAAATAATTCATTGTAACGCCCCTTTGCAATACAAACAACGTCCCACACTTTAAATAAATGCTTTGTTGTGACTTCCAGACATTGTAGTAATACCGCTTACTTGTTCGAAATTGATTTGTACAATAATGCAAGTCAAGCTTTGTTCTAATTAAAGCTTTCGTTTCCGTTCTAACCCGAGCTGCGCCAGGAAGGAGCAGAGCTGTAGCAATCACAATGTAAAATGTGAGGAGTGAAAGGGGAAATAAAACGTAGAATGACAAGATTCCATTACATTTTACTAACAGCCAACAAAGAATTAGCGTTGCCACTTGACCAATCGTTATAAAAATAAGAATAAAAATGCTGAGCATTGTTAATTTGGAAAATAATAGCCTTAGTTGAATATAAAAGTTGAGACACTTTTTTCGATAAATCTTTCTTAAGTTTTTGGCAGTAGATATTACAACAAAAAGGGTGAGTAGTCCACCAAATAAGAAAAAACTAAGGAATCTAAGAAATTCCATTATGCATAGCCAACCCAAGAAAAATCGAACAAATGGGATGGTTAAAATGTATATTAAAGGGCGCTCATAAACGTCCGGAAGAAATTCTTCAAAAATGTAGTAAAAAGGATCCAGATTTGTGTATATTCCAATAGAGCAGACAAATATGGGAACAACAATGATAGAAGTGTCTATAGCAATAAAAAGAACACCGATAATGTCAACCTTTTGTTCATTTTCCTTACAAGTTATTGGAGGTAGGGCTGCTGCACCTAAAAATTAATTTTAAAATTGCAAATTTTAAATCATTTAATGCGTTGTTGTTCTGCTTAATACGATACCCTTACATTTTCTTTCAAATGTGAAAAAGTTGTTGATAATTCTCAACAGTTGTGGATAGCAAATGGTAATCAAGCAAAAAAATATCTCTAAAAATGCGCAACTTCCCAATCCCACAATAATTACTGTATTAAACAAGTGTATTTTGGCGGTTAATTGAAATCCAAATATCTGGGCGAATACAATGTAGAAACAAGAGCCAAAGCCAATGATTCCTGTGATAACTAAAATGGACAACAGCCACGGTAAAGTTTTCCGACATATGGGATACTGGTTTATTTTTAGCACATTTCCATCCTGTATTTCAAAATAGAGGATAGTGGGGTAAAAGTAGAAAAATGCTTTGACATGGAGATTGATAGCAGCAACTACTAGCGGAGTTATCACATTGGAGATCTCTGTGGTTTCGATTGATATAAATGTAGATAGCATCTTTAAAAATGGTTATTTTAAATTTTTATTGTAAATCAGATTTCATTGTCTTTCACTTTGTTTGCTAGGACATGTATGTCGCTATACTGTTTTTAGGAACGCATAAAATTATTTTCTTGAATATTCATCAAGTCTTTTTTGTAAGATAAACATGATCAATAATTCATTAATTTTTAAGCAAGCTTAAAACTGCTGTTTTATCCCGTTTAATAAAATTTTCACAAACCTGACATTTTACAAATATCGATTATGTCTCTTTTTTGTGAAATGACATGAATTTAAATAATAAAGGAGCACAACTAGACTGAAAATGAATATTTTTGGAAAACGCTTGGGTAATAATATTTACGCAAAACACGTTCAATCAAAAGTAAAAATGTAGATTTTATTCTGGATTAATTAAAATAATAGCATTTACCACGTTAACAATTAACTCGTAAAAATATTTCATCACAATGTCCCGTTTCAGTGAAAAGAAAATTCCACAATTAATTTTTAGATTTTGTTGAGCCCTCCAAATTGAATAATGATAAAATCCTATCCTATTGCTCATTCTATTGCAAAAATACCTAATTTTATTTTCATTTATTAGCTTACTAGACTCTTCAGTAATCTTGGATAAGACTGGAAGGCACATTAAATAAAATAAAAGTAAATACCCTGTAGCAACTACGAGACAAAGGAATACGAAAAACGATAGGTAATTCCTGCATTTAATAATCAACCAAAATGCATAAACTGTAGCAAATTGCCCACCAAACCATATCAGTAAAATTAAAACTTTGAGAAATTCTTGCAATCTACACCAATTCGTTCTAAATTCCCGATAAAGTAAAAGTGAATTTCTCTTATCAACTTTCCCAAAACTTTTTACTATGGACAAAATGACAAAACCTGTAATGCAAGCAGTGATAGAGATTATGCACATGTATCGAAGAAATTCCGTCACAAAAAGAAAACTCACAACGAAGCGTATAGAAAGTCCCGCGACAATGGCAATTGAAGATCTCTCATAAGCAGACGGTAGGAGCTCCTCCAAGATAAAATACAGTGGGTCCAAATCTGTAAAAACTGAAATGGGAATAACAATTAAAAATACTGAACTGAAGGTTAAAGTTGAACAGTAGAGAATTATCCCGAGGTAATCTATTTTGTCTTTGGAAGAATCTTTTTGTAATTTTGCGAGACCTGTAACAAGGTAATTACTTATTAATTAATTACTTTAATAAAATAAAAAGTATACAATTCCTATATTTATTCATACAATGTCTTTCAAAGATAAAGAATTGATTCCAGATATCCAAAAGATGAGAATAAATTATGAGAACAACAAACGAAGTAATTTCGGTGATTAAGGCAAGTAGAGTTCCACAAAACACGGAATTATTAAAGAAATAAACTTGTGATTTTAGTTTTATATTAAATATTTGAGAAAATATTATATAAAAGCAAGAACCACATATTGTAAATCCCGAAATGAATATTAAGCAAAACCACCATTTGAAAGATTGTTTTTTCCAAGGGTTAAATACAGCAGATATTGTGTTGATTGATGGAATAATTTCAAATTGAAAGATGTGAGGATATAGATAGAAAAAGTTTTTTTGAAGGAGCTTAATGGATTTTAAAATTAAGGGAGTGACAGTGGATGATTCAGTAGGTACGAATAAAATTTTTGGCAGGGACATTATTACAAAAAACGAAAAATACTGACTGAAGAATCCAAAGGTTTTTCTGTAGCGAATTTTATTCAAAGGTTTATGAAGGTAATGACGTCACTAGAAATAATATTTATCTTTTAACTCGATATACATTAAGCATCGTTAACCTTCAAAAGTAACTGTGATTAAGACAATTTCCACCAAATTAAATTTAACTTATAATGTTGAAACCAATTGGTAAAATTGTACTCAAAATTTATTCTAATGATTGACTCATTTTCTCATAATTTACGTTTTTATTCAATGTCTGCATAAATCGCTCATAGCAAACCAATCGCTGCTCATTTATGTAAAGTTAGAAAATTGCAGAGAAAATCCACCACCCTCGTTGGGTAATTACTTGTCAATTGTCATCAATACAAGTACGCATGCATGCCTCAGTTTAAGTTGTAATTGAACTTGATCATGTCAAAATACATCAAAACACAAAAATAATTATCATATCATTACCTAAAATACAGAAAATATGATTTTTCTTTTATTTTTGACCCAACAAGTTATACCGTCTTGTTAAATTAGGCATGAGCCCATTTCCCTTTGTTCTTCTCCCTACAACAAATCCCACTCTTTACCCACCCTCAGCAACTTAACCCTTTTCTCCTTGCTTGATTCTATTGAAAAGAAGTCCTTACTTTCGGTAGATATTTGTTTGATCACTTTGCTTGTCATAAACATGTCATATTTACATTTTACATTTCCTTCGGTTTAAAACCCAATTCATGGCTGATCAACTTATAAAGTGTCATAAACTTTGTTTAATATTCAGAAAAATGTGAACGGTTCTCTTTGTCCTGTGAGTCCACAGTTGCGGAAAGGAGGCTGAAATGTGGTGTGATACCTATGCTTCTCCTCAAGTATAGATAAGCACCATTTTGTAATTTGGCTTGGCAAAGAAAGAAGTGGTCAGTAAGTAGGAGCACCAACAGAGCAAAAACAGTGAACAAAGAGATTTTATAACAGGGGAAATATGAAGGTATATAAATGAAGTAACTTTTGCATTTCTGTTCCGGTTGTTAAATGCTGTGGTTTCTTTGCCCAAAAGCTTACGGGAGAAAAGCTTGTCGAGCTTCCTTAAACTTTTATACTGCCCTTTTAGTCATTGTGATTTTTATTGGATTGGAGAGGCTAATCCAGTAAAACTCTCCAAAAGTCTACCAGAATTACTTTTTACCGACAAATGTTCAAAGAAAAGTAAGAAATTAAGTATGTAAATTTAAAATTTTAAAGTTATAGCTACCAGATTAGTAAAATGAAGGTTTTGGATGGGTTGTTAGGATTTTATGATTGGGACTTTATGAAAAATGAAATAATAAAAATTTACAAGGGAAAATCGCATTTTTTGCAGTTTAGAAAAATCTTACGGGATTCTAGAATTATAAGCATAGATTTACAAAGTTTTCTAGGAAGCAATTTGCTAACAAGTAAAAGTCCTTGACCTTTACAAGAAAACGCTGACGTTTTAATGTTTTGTTTTCTGTATAACCCGTGTGTGTAGGTAAAAGTAAACAAATTGGTTCTGTCATTTTGACTTTGGCAATTCATTTGCGTATATGTCAGACAAATTGGAAAAAAGGTTTTTGACCTTCTCTTCAACTTTACTCGATCAATATTAAAAACCATAAAGAAAAATGAAACATGAATCGGACTTTATTTAATCGAGGAAAGGGTTCAAGTCCAAATCTTGTTCTAGTTAAAGTCCGTGCACCCTTCCAGTCTCCTCCTCTTGTTTCGTTTTCCATCTGCATGAATGAAACCCAGCAGGCTTCTTTAGCGGCGATAAATAAACAGAAGGACCAGGCGCAGTGACCTGCCCAAGTACCCGTCATAATTATAATGATGTTGTTGTAGTGTAAGCGTGAAAATGAAATGGCACAAGCCAAAAGCCATTAACCTCTTGAAATTTTGAAAATGACTTAAAAATCACACTATTTAATACATTAAGCCAAAATTCAAAAGGAAACCATTGGATGCTTTTATATACTAAAAAAATTCAGTCTGATTTTTTAACCTCTTTTACTGATGTGCTGAAGTTTTACGCCAATTTCTAAAAATCAATATTGATTTTTCTTTTTATTTATTGATTTTCTTGAAATGCATAGGTATTCTTTGACCAACTGGATAAAAATATGCTTTTCTAAAAGTACATGCTATGCAAATATTTGAAAAGTGTCCAAAAGAGCTTTAAAAGAACTTTATGTAGGATTGGCAAAAGTTTATGGGAACTAGTTTGTTAAATGAAAATTTATCTTTGTCTGCTTTTTATTGTATTTTTTACTTTTTGCTAAAACAAGTAGAAATAGAGTTGATGTGAAGCGTACATCTGTTGTTGAGACATGTTGGAGGCCAAATGGGAGACCACACAGTAAAACCACACACTGTGATCATGATGAGGCGATGATTTTTTCAATTTTTAAAAAGAATATTTAAAACGCAGCGGAGTTTAATGCAAATTGAATAAGCGCAAATTGTTTTTGCAAGTTGAAGTCTTTTTTGAAAAGTTGCCAAAAGATTTTAAAAGAATTTTGACAGGGAAGTGGGAAAAATTTAGAAGGATTTGGATTTATATGTTAAAATCAATTACCTAAAGTTTAGTTGAAAGCTTTCAAATGATTGAGTTCTTAATTTATTGGTGTAAACATTTGGTTAAATGAGTTTAATTGAAGATAAACATTTTTAAAGATTTTAAAACGCAAAGAGAAAAGATGTCTAGTGTCTGTCAAGACGTTACAAATGAGTGAGGTTGTCTTGCTTAGTGGTAAGTTATGTCCACAGTCAATTAGTTATTATCAAATCAACACGAGAATCAGGAGAAAAGTTTTAAAAATCGATGCAACCTACCAATACAAAACTTTTGTCGTGAAAATGCAAAGGCTAAAACATTCTTTCAGTTTTTGAGAAAAGTGAGATGAGCTGGCAGCTCCAACTAGTATGAAACCTGATAACTTGCAGGACTTTATACGACTGTGAGCCAGAATTTAGGATAATTCCGCTGCAACAAAGACATTTTTGCTTCTTTGAACGCAGCTACAGATTGAGATGACACCTTGTTTTGAGAGGAAAATTTATTTTATTTGCAAATTAATGATTAATACATGAATGAAAGTTAGATTATGTCTGTAGTATTTTCGGTAGGTGTTGAATTTGAATTAAAATATGTCGAAGGCCAATCAAATGAAATTGACAATGGAAGATAGAGAGTTTGCTTTTTCCCATGCCCTCTTTTACTAGCTATACTTCCAACGCTGCTTAAACTGACACTTGGTTGATTAATTTCATCTTGTTCTTGTTCACCACTGTTGCTGATATTTACTAAACTTCCGATGGCTTCTTCCAGTTGTGCCAAGTCAGCTTCTTCAATTTCTGTTTCATTCACTCCTCGAACAGTGACAATACCTTTTTCTTCTCCTTCTGAAAATTTTAAAATGTCGATAAATCGATTCCAAGCGTTTTTCAGAAATAACCCAAAACTGCTTGCTGGAGTTGGAATTGGTAGCGGAACTGGAACCGGTAATGGAACTTCAGGAATAGGTACGGGAACTGGAATAGGGACTGGAGGTACAGGGAAAGGTGGAACCGGTGGAATAGGTGGGATGGGAACTGGTAACGGAACTGGATATGGGAGTGGAATTTCTTTATCAAATCCTTTTGGAGGTGATGGAATCACAATTGGCTTTTCAATAACAATAGGTTTTTCCTTATATACTGGAACTTTTATCGGTTTTGATTTATACTTGTATTTTGGTTGGATATAAATGGGTTTAATAATTTCAGGTGGAGCAACCGCTTTAGGAGCTGAAGGCCATCCCCAACCTGGAGGTGAAGGGGCGTACTTTGGCGGCGCGGGCCAACCCACGGGTACAGGGGGAGGGGGAGCTGGCCATCCTGATGGAGCGGGCCACCCTACTTGCGCTGGAGGTGCAATTTTTGGCGGCTTTGGGGCCTTTGCCGGCTTTGGAGGAGCCGGGGGAGGTGGTGGAGGAGCAGGGGGCGGAGCTGGCCATCCTACAGGAGCCGGTGGATAGGTTGGAGGTGGAGGAGCCGGATAACTAGGCCAACCAAATGGGGGAGATTGAGGAGGTGGTGGTGGAGGTGGCTCCCAAACCCAGCCTGAGTCTGGAGGGGGACCAGCTGGAGGTGCCGAATAATCCACAAAATAATCATAATAGTCGTAGTTAAAGTTTGTTTGTGGTGGGGGCGGAGGGGGAGGTGGGGGCTGAGCCTCCGGGTCATCAACGTCTGAAGAAGCCGTCACTGTTGAGTTTGTTTCTGCAGGTTTTTCAACTTGATCGCGCTGTGAAATTTCAGAACATGGGGATTGTTCTTCGTTCTCCGTTGCATCCTTTTGTATATATGTACCCGACAAGATTATGCCAGGTCGGGGATGATGCCGACGTCGTTTTGGGGCATGATGCGACATTCGATGAAATGGACGATGATTTTTTGAAGTTTTTAAGTAAAAGACCTCGTCAGGATCAGTGAAATCGTAGTCATTGTAAACCAAACGAATTTGAGCTGTTCTAGGCTGTGGGAAGTGGACAACTCCTTTCTGAAAAACAATTGATTTTATTATGTTTGTGTAGATGGATCTTAAATAACATTTCATTCAATTCAATTTAAGTTGAGTCTCACCTTTGCTGCTTTAAACTTAAGTTTTACTTGTCTGTCGGGACTGCTTTCCTTTAATATGGAAATTATTGTTGCTAGAAATAGAATGAAAACTTTGAGATTACTTAATGGAACCATTTTGCAAGTCTTGCAATTTTGCAAAAATTCTGCAGAGCTTTTGAAGCCTTCATTCGGTTCTGAAGTTGAAACCGAAATAACTTTAAAATTTCTGCGAATGGAATTACTTTGCATTTGAAAGGCGAATAAACTTTCCCCCGATCAATGATCTTGTGCTGGTCAATTTTCTGCTAATTACAATAAAATTAATGTTATTTTAGTTTTATTACGTAACATATTGATGCCAGCTTCCTATAATTCTGGAGACTTTCCCGAAACAATAGATTGGTGAAAATGAAATGATATTATGCTGTTGTTGTGTTCGTTGCAGTAATGATGAACAAGATACATATAATTTTCGAGTCGTAAGTCACGATCAAAATCGTAATTATTATGAATTTCGTAGGCAATCTTCCATTTTCTGAGTTGTTTTTTCCATTTTTTCTTCCAAAATTCATGGGCTTTGCTGAAAAGGAAATGCAGCTGCAATTTTATGCCAATTGATAAGCACTGCCTATGGCTCGCACTGAGTAGGTTTAAAATTGAATTTAACATTCATATCCCTGATTTTTTAAGAATCAAGATGATTCAAATGAAAATTAACAAAACACCCACAGCGATAATAATGGCGAATTGAATGGTTTCAAATTAGCCAATTCATAATTACACACACGTTCATTGTAATTGCATTTTTTAAAAGCTCAAAGTAAGTCTGCAGGTGTCAATCTCAATTGGACCGTGTAAAATGAAACGGTGACGGAAGGAGCAAACGAACTCACAAATCACAATGAACGCCTCCCGGTCCTCATTGTCATTCATATAAGTCCTTCAATAAACAGTCAATAAAGATATTAATACTTTAATTTCAAATTGAGCTCATCACAATTTGCATAGTTCTCTAAAACCAGCAGTTAAAAATGCTACATCAAAATAATAATTACAAAGTATCATGCTGCTGCCATGAATCATTTTTATTATTATTCTTCATCTTATTTACTTTAATTTGCATTGTTGCAGGGAAGCAACCGAAGCGAGTTAAACTATAGAAATGAATTTGATGAAAATAGAAATGAAATAAATGACGACGAAGAAAGAAGGACCGGCCGACTTTGGAAGAAAAAGTTAAAAAGTAGCAACATTAAGCTATAATGTCTTCTTTCCTGGCTTCAATTTCTGTTGAAATCAAAAAGTTGTTGCTGATGATGGCTCTTTGCTTGACTCATTTCTGGGATTAATCGTCTACTGATCATTGTTGTTATGCTAGTGCCATTCCCTATTATTATCTTCGAAGGAATGAGACACGCTCCCCTTCTTTTCCTTTTTTCGTTCATTTCTTTCATTCTGTTGTGGAGTGGATGAAGACAAGTGAGAATGATTTGGTGTTGCTGATAATGTGATGTTGATGATGATGTGGCTTTTTAAAGAAAAAAGTTTTAGATGTGAATGATAATGAGTTGATGCTTTATCATCATCGTTCCCGTATTTCTTTTTTCAAAAATGAATTTCAAAAGATCTTGAAAATGAAGGCATGCGCGTTTACAACGTTTGGCGTTTCACATTGCAAAAATGGCAAACATTGTATTTGACTTGAGGGGTTTCTATTTAAAGCTCTCGCGTTTTTCATCATTCTCATTGTCAATGATTAGAAAAATGATGATGACGATTTTACTACGACACTAGCGGTGGTACTGGGGACGGTATTAGTGCCGGTGGTGGATCTGCTTTTTCTTATCAACAACAAAAACTGGTGAGATATAAAACGATTACGACCTTCCGTTTAGTTTCTCAATTTTACAGTGAACTTGAACCGATCTACACCTACGATAGGAATTTAATTTATTTTCATAACTTGTTGTGGTTACTTTTGGGAGGCGTCGTAAACATAGTTTCAGAAATTAGGTATTAAGTTATGTTTAAGAAGTAATATTAAACAGAAAAATTAAGTGGTTGGTTGAAAAATTTTCTGGAGAAACCAAATTAGTCTATAGTTGCGATACAAGTGAATAATAACATCAAAAAGTGAATTGAGTTAATTATTTATTTAGCATACTTGGAGACGATATAAACACCCGTTCTGGAAATCTACTAGTAAGTTGCACATCTAGTATTTTATTTTTACCCACATAAAAACGCCAACAATTTTTTTCTAATCAGAAACAGAGTTCCCAAAATTGTACAAAAAGCTAACCCAAAGCGCCATTACTCATTAGAATAGAAATTTTAATCAATCAATTTAATAAATTGCCTTTGGTACTTTAGTTCATATTAGCATTTAATAAAATCAAATCCTCCAAACCCTAGATGATGTTGAAGTTAAGCATTTTTCAGCCTTTTAAACACAGCCTCAGTTAAGGAATTTGCAGGAGTTTGATTAGTTTTCTAGTTCAAAAAATGTTTCCCAGAATAGAGGTAGTATCCTACCAAGAATTAATATTCGAGATTTTTTGGTATCGTTACGATCATCAGTAATAAAAATTAATTAAAATTACGGTATATCTCAAGCGATAACGAAAATGAAACATGCTGCGCAGCATCTATGTAAAAATTTTTAATACATTTTATACTAGTGCATCTTTTTGCATACTAAATTCGTTTCGCAGAAAATGTTCGTTTAAAGTTTTAAATTAAACACAAAATGCTAAGAATTGGAAAGCAAGTGCTATTTAAAATATTGATTTAGAAAAACATCTAACAAAAACGTGACAGAACATAGGTATTTCACGTTATGCATTTTAAAATTTTAATTGAGCATAGTCTAAAGCTTTCGTTATTTAGAGAGGACCCCCTCAGTATCATTTCCACTTGAGGAAACAAACACAAGGAAAAAGTAGTGAATTTTTAAGCATTTTATTTATTAATTGTTTGTAAGCAGAGAAATAAATAATAAAAAAGGCAGACTGAGGAGATCTTTCTTTCTGCACGTCTAGCCTTTTTTGTATTGTCTTTTACTTACAAAATGTTTTGGAGGAAAAGGGCTGCTCTATTTTGCATGGTCCAATAATTATCATTTTTGCACATGAATAATGGAAAATGTGATCAAATCATGATGACTGGGAACTTTTTTTCACCTGTTCATTTCAAGAATTGAGAAAGCTTGAATGTTAAATGGAAGTAAATATCTTACAGTTGTTTGTTAAAGAATACTTTTAATTCACTTCTTCCTTTTCCTATTCATTTTGTACAATTGAAAGTAAACTAGACCTAGAATTTACTCCGTCAATACACCTGCAATCATCGATGAGTGAAACTGAGTAAGGGGTGACACATTTCAAGTCTTTTTTCTTATCCACTTTGCCTTTTAATGCAATTGGGATTTTCCTCAAAAGATTCATGAATAGAATTGGAGCCAATTTTCATTTCAAAAAGTAAAATTTTAGAATAGGATAAACTTGAATTAATTTAAGGTTATGAGAGCATCCTTTTAGCAAAGTGAACTATTTTAGTGAGAGTCAAACCAAAGTCGTTAACACCTGTCGACCAACACCCGCTCCTTTTAAAACTTTCATTTATTTTCACCTTGAATTTTACTTAAATTAAATTATTCCCTTGACTTGTTCTGAAATTAAAAGTAGGGCAGAGTCCATTTTCTTTTGGTGAGTAAAAAGAGTTTTTGCACTGGTTCATCAGTTTCCTGCTTTCATCATCGCGTTCATTTTGTGGTGGCCGTCCTCCTCTCACCAACTCATTTCATTTTCTATTTCCGAATTCGTCACAGTTTCTTTTCTAATCTAAAAACAGCATCATCCTCATCATTTTGGTAGTTGAACTATTAAATCAAATTTTGTTCATGTCTTCCTATTCAAGGAAAAAAATTGCATTGCCCAAGGGCAGAACGTAGTTGAGATCAACAACATCATGCACATATGTACCAGTGACCAATTTGACTTGGACGAAATGAAAATTCAAATTTCTAATTACTCCTTCTTCTTACTGATTTCGGACAATGATAAAGCAAAGTAGGGATTTGTTACAGGGGGAACACCGCTTACATGCGGTCAGTCGTCCACCTTTTTTGAAAGCGAGAGAAAGAAAGATAAAAATAGTCAATGTCACCTGCGGCTTTTTCCTCATCTTCTTCACTTCATTCCTCACTAGATCATTAGCTAAAGTTTATTCATCATCAATCACAATCTGATTAGTTTTTTACATTTTCATCTTCCCCTTTCTTTCATGCTTTTTCTTATACACCTTCCCCTTTTTAATAATAAAATGTGACCGAGATGGTTAAATCGTTTTTCTGTAGCCGATTGCAAGTGTTTACGCATGAAACGAACCGATTTATGATTGTTGAGAAATTGCCAGTGTTGAGGCGGTAGGCATTAGGGAGGGATGTTGTTGTAGATGGTTATGATGATTTGACACTGATTTAAAAAGAATTCTAAAATGAGCTATTGTGCTTTGACTCTTCACTGTCTCACTCCTTCTAGTCATAACAAATGACATTCAGTATCTTTTAATGATTTAAAGTATTGCGATGAATAAAAAAGAGTTATTGTGAAAATCTGGGTCACATAATATGATCATTTTCCGTTGTGGTCAGTATATAGCAGCATGAGTTCAGAAATGGAATTTAATACATGATTATTTTTTCATTTCCTAACAGGTTACATAGATAGTTACAGAGATGAGATTCGTTCAAATCTTTTTGGCCTTATTTGGCCACATACTGAGCACCGGCTTCGGTTCTGGGCTGGCCCAAGCTGTTAATAATGATGCTTTGTCATCCTCATCAATGAAAACGACCTTACATCCCGTTCATGTCACTGTAGGAGTGGATGGTGGCCCAATGATGGAGCCTCGGTCATCCTTTTTGCCAACGACAAGTGCGAATTCTGTTGGAGTAGGAAGTGTAAGCGCTGGAAGTGGACCAGTAGCCTCGATATCACGATCTGGTCAGGTCATCTATGCCCAAAATAGAGATTCTTATACACAGGCTGCATCTTCGGCCGGGTATTCTTCAGGGGGAGGTGGTGGTCACAATCACGGAGGCTCTTCTTCATCAGGACAAACCAACTCTGGAAGTTACGGAGCCCCGTCCCAAACTTCTTCAAGTTATGGAGCACCGGGACAGCAACAGCAGCAAGGGTCAATGACATACTATTATTATCATTATCCTGCCCAACAGCAACACTATGACACCACTGGATACTCTGATGATGATTACGGTGGCGGTGGAGATTTCTCTGGTTTGGGAGGACTTGCCGGCCTGTTTGGCTTAAAGGGGTTGAAGGGTCTTGGAGGGCTGGGATTGTTGGCTTTGTTGAAATTATTGAAGCCTTTACTCCTTCCACTCTTGTTGCCGCTGTTGCTTTTACTGCCACTTCTTTTGCTTTTTATCCCCGTCCCAGTTATTACTATCCCAGGCGGAAGGTCACTGGATGGATCAGGTGGTTTGGGAATGGGTCCTTCAGTGGCCTCTCTTGTGTCCGATAAGGTATACAACTCAATTCAGATGGCACAGGAAGTTCTTACGAGTGACCAGTGCATTGAAAGAATTGCCTGTGAAATAAGCAGGAAAAGTCATGGATCAACATTTGACAAATTTATGACGGGGTAATTAGAGATTATGGTATTTAAATTACAATATATAATTGGAATTTAACTGAAGTGAATATATTTGTTTGTATTGTAGAGTTTTTGACAAAGCGGAAGGTTACCTTTCAAAGAAATGGAGACGAGCAGCTCGAGCCTATATTGACGCAGGATTCCATCCTGAGTCTCATTACAAATGTGCCAAATTCTCTTGTGAAGTTTACCGGGCAGAGAGCTATGTTCAAAGTGGTTCTCGACTCTCCTCACCTTCAGATTCTTCAAATGAAGCCATTCCCAAATATAAATTCCTGAAGAACTAAAAACCAGAACAACACACTGCTTTACAATAGACCTTTACACAAATTTTGTACACTATGCGACCTTATCTTACTGACTGAGAAGACTTTTTTTTAATGCAACTGATATTTTTAAACAGATAGAACAAACTTTACACAACAAATATTTTCTACTAACTTGAATAAAACTAAACTGAAATGAGCAATAACAATCAAAACAAAACTTAACGAACTTAACATTACAGAGACACTCGCGTTAAAACTTGATTAGCAATAAAATTTACAAAAATGTTATTACTACTACTAAAGAAATTATGACAAGTCCGTTTGCTATTTTCAATACCGTCAGTCACTTGTCTTCACAAGGAAAACATGTGCGTTTCACACATATTTAATTTTTACTTTAATTTTCCGTACCACCCCTTTTCAAAAGAAAACTTAAATTCTATGATACAAATATAATTTTTTATGACTTGTACCGAGCAAGAAAAAAGAAATCAGAAAAATAAAAATAGCCTCAGTTTTATTTAACAATAAAAAGTATCCAACTGTAAATAATTTTCCCTGGTTTTTAATAGAATAAATTTAAGAGGATGACGCAAATTCCCTTTCATTTCTCGTAGTGCAGGATGCATAGATTTAAGTATAGAAAGTGTTTCTTACCTTTAAAGTTATTTTAGTTTTGGCAGAGCTGTAATAATGATTACACTTAAACTTTCTTTAAATGGAATTTTAAACCAGACTAAAGATTTTGTAAAAAGACTTTGACGCTTGTTGACCACTTGAGTAGTACATGTTTTTTGGGAGCCACTAGAAACTAAACTAACGAATGGTGACAAAAACGTTTAGTACATCAACTGGATTTAAACCGCATATTTGGCAAGTGGGTCACCAACTCAAACTTGTCGCAATCTTTGTCTGTAACAATTGAATGTCAAAAGTCAATCGAAAACAATGCCGACCTACAAGGATATGTATACGGATACCACTCGGAGAAATTTTAATTATTGATCGATATCGCCATGTCCAAGTTAAAAAAAAGACGAAGAATCGATGAATCTCTTCATCTTTAAAAAATGTTTGGCCACGTCCTGCCATAGCCATGTCAAGATCATCCGGTGCGACCTGGCATGAGCTTGCATGCTTCCTCTCATGAATACAAAGTGGTCGTAGGAGGAAGTAAGCAAAAGTCGGATTGAACAAAAGGTACGTCATCATGATAAGAATAGCAATATTGTAACAATAATCTTTGTTTATTATTACTTATTCAAGCAATCTATTATTAAAATTATTTTTATTAGCATAATATGAGCCACCCCACCTAACTATTTTTGACTTCTTCTCTTTACTCATTTTTTTGTTTCTATTTTCTCCTCCCTACTTTAAAAACAAATTGCTTGACGACAATGTGCCAAATAATGAGGATCATTTTGTTGACCATTTAAAATCAGATTTGTACTTAATGAATTTTGACAATGAGACTGTTGATGAAATTTAAAGATTACAGCAGCATAAACAAGGCTATGCGTTTTATCGGATATTTCCCCCTGTTTTCCTTTTTCTCTGCACCCAATTCTAAAAATATTCTTTTAAAGAACTGATCGTGCTAAAATTTTGCACAAGGAAAAACAAGTAATAAAATTATAATGTTTTTCTGCATGAAAGAGATGTGATATATGTATAGTAGTCAATGAAAACAGAAATTCCTTTCCCATTGTTGTTATAGTCCACCAATATCACTGCTTTCTATAGCTCCTTCCTCATCATCTCCATTTTTATTCTTATCGTTAAATATATTTTTATTTCTCTTAAACGTTTGACTAAACACAGGTAGAGAGCCAAAAACCGAAACAGGTAGTAAAACGTAGAAAGAAATGGAGGAAGGATCCTTCTTCGTTTCATCATCCCTCCCAATAGCAATTCAAATGAACTTTATTACGTTCCTTGTTTTGTGGACCACTTTACGGCCAGTCCCGTCATCATTTTCGTCATATAACCAAGGAGGAGGCTGATGATAAAGGAATTCAATTAACCTTTTAACGATGAGGAAAAAAGGATGAATGGATGGACGACGATGACAACGGATGAGTTGGTGATACTGCGTGCCAAGGAATTTTATGACGGAGGCTGGTACACTTTCTAAAAAACGGATGAATAAAAAGAAGAGAAGATCTTGTAATAAATTACGTAGGTTTATAAAAAGGAAAGGAAATGGTTTTCCTTTCGAGCAAATACATTCGACACGGCGACAACGCAAGTTGGGAATGATTCAAAGCTCCTCTTCATCTTCAAAAAAGAAATTTGAAAATTAAAATGGAGAGGCTTTGGATTAGAAACAAATTTTGGAGCTCTGCACTTCTGCTAATTTTCACGGTTGTATCTTGCATAGCAGACAAAGATCCATCTGTAGCTTTACGAGCTCCACAAGGACCTTCCCCAGTTTTTTCTTCTAGTATTGATAGTATCCCAGTTTCTAGTGGAAGTCAGCAGAAAAATGTTTTCTCAAACGGACCCGGTATTGTCCATTCCTCTGCGTTAGCTTCAGCTAGTGGTGGTGGTGGAAGTGATCAGCAAAGGAATAACAATCACAACACTTGGAATAATTACCAAGGTAGTGGGCATAGTTTTGACTATGCTGGAGGAGATTCCGGAGGGAGTGGGGCAAGTGTTTCGGTAAGTTTCACGGAAGTTTGCTTTTTAAAACCGCTTTTAAAACTGAAATGATACTAAAAAGTAATTTAATTAAATAGTTTGCCAGCTCAAACAACGGGGGAGGATCTTCTGGGGGTTATTATGAGCAACCTCCACCACAACAGTCTACTCCTTCCTATGGTTACACTCCTGCTGTAACTGGGGGTACATCTCATGGTCCAGCTTATACTTATTACTATCAGCATTACCCCAACCAAGGACATCAAGGTTCTGGATGGTCTTCTGGAGGTGATGGTGGAGACTTCCTTCCAGGGTTCTCAAGCTTTGACGGAGTTGGTGGAGTGGGTGGGGGCATTGCAGGATTAAAAGTTGCAAAAGTTGCAAAAGTTGCTGCAGCGATAGTGAAAGGCTTGGTTATCATAAAGCCAATATTATTGATCCTTTTATTGTTCTTTATCGCGGCACCACTTGTTCTCTTTTTCCTTCCCTTCCCAATCATTTCAATTACTCCTCCACCACCTTCATCACGTTCTGTAAGAATGGGACGTTCTGCTCAGATTGCTTCTTACCTTAGCCAACTATCGGGAAAAGTTTTAAATTCCGAAGAATGCTTAGAAAGGATTATTTGTAAGATGCCCCAACCACCGGAAAAATACCAACAGAAAGTGAGATTCGTTTGGGACGAGTATGGCAGAAAAATGGTGACTAACGCAAGGGTTACAAGAGGGCTTAATGCTTACTTTGAACAGGGCAGTCCTCAAAAAAACAAGTTTAGGTGTAATCAAAGGTTTAAATGTTCTAACAAATATCTTTAAAAGTAGAAACAATTCTTTCAAATTCCCAGTTTAATCTTTAAGGTTTAATTTAAAATATTTATTATATTTTTATACATTTTCAAATGAATTTTGCTCAGACAAATCCTATTTTTATTTACAAAGAGCTACTTTAACATGAACAGAGGACGCTTATACAAAGACGTGACTTATTTGCCTTTTTTAAACGTACCATTTTTATGACTTGCCATAATTTACGTATTTATAAACAACACATTTAAACTGCTAACGTGCAGTGAATTAAATTTTTTGACAAAATAGAGAGTTAAAATATTTAAACAAATCTTTTGACTGATCAACTGACGAGGCTAATAGTAAAATAAGATGAACGATGACTTTTTTTGGACTGTGATATATTTTTTGACACCTTGAACTTGCTACTATAATCTATTAAGTTTAGACTTTGACGCTGGTGACAAATTTACTGAAATTATACTTTTGACAAAATTAGTAGACGCTCATTCACGTTTTACAATTCACACGAAAAACTCAATCTGACATTTTGACTTTAGAAAGCTTTAATTTTAAAGATTACAAAAAATTATTTATGAAAGTGAATCATTGAATGATTCAATTTATTTTTATAATGTTAGAAATTATTTATTCATTTTTATGCTATATTTTATGAAACAAAATTGTTATGAATTCTTTTCTTTGAAACAAATAAATGTATATTGTTTACTTTTGAGAAATACTGAAGAGTTGAATCTGCTTTTTATTTATTCATTTGCAAAAGAGATGTTAAATTTGCTTAAAATGTGAAGCAGTGTTTTTGGGGGAGAAAATTTTAACGGAATTAATCCACGAATGGCCAATTATTTTAAAGGACAGGAGACGTTGAAGACCGAGTTGCGACGAAATAAAAGAAAGGAGCGGTAAAGTTCTCAACCGTATACCAATCCATATCCTCCATAGTAGTATTGAGGAGCGGGGTTCGCGGCAGCGATTGGGAGGGCCCTTGGAAGTGGGGAAGCTTCTGGAGCAGCAACGGCTACAGCAACGACCATAGCGACAAGGAGGAGGACGGCAAACTAGGATAAATAAGAAATTTTGAAAGTTTTTAAATAATTTTACCAAAATTTTTACCAAAAAAAGTTTCTTTGGAATATTTTTACTTACAAGGCGAGACATGTTGATTGAAGTTGTTTTAGTGGAAAACCACAAAAATAATTGTAAGATAATTGTTTTGAAAGAAACTTGAACTGATGCCAAATGATGAGTTTGGACCTTCTTTTATACTAAATTCAGACTTTGAAAATTTTTGCTTTTGCTTAAATCGTCATTGACTATCCAGGAGATCCTTAAAAGCCATGAAATGTCACTTTAAGATTACTTTTTTCCCTTATGAATCGATAGCTTTTTTCTTATATTATGCAATCGATTTTTTTTCTATTTTTCATGTTAATAATTTCGTGAGTGCCTGAAAAAATAATATAAAAATGATAAAATGCATGCCTGCAGTGCATTATTTTCATAAGTTATATTTGCAAATAAGACTGCAACCCAAAAAACTTGGACAAAGACAAACATAAATTCAAGGTCAATCACAACTGAAAGACAAAAAAGTAAAGCAAGTTCATTTTGCAAATCAATCAGTGTGTTTTCATTCCAGTTTTCAATCACCCAAATGCAACGCCTGTTACATAATTGCATTGTAATCAACACTCAATTAATTTCGGTTTCATTTTCTCTCAAATTCTGCAATTAAAGTGTTTCCTTGCATGTATTCTTATATTAATTCAAATCTTGGAAATTTTCCGACATGATAAACTTTTAAAAAATTGAATCCTTATTTATTTCGATTAATTTTCTGTATTGTTATTTTGAAGGTGACTTTGGCAAAGACAAAAAGGAATTCTATCGAAAAAATTAAACTAGAAACTTCTTTTTTAAAAAAGAATGAATTTAAATCATTTTCTTTAACATCCTTTTTTGTAGGTATTTTCCAAGAAGAACCAAGTCATGTGCTGACTTGACAATTTTATTGTCAATAAAATATCCCTGTATCAGGAAAAAAGCAGAGATCAAGCAGGCATATGCTCCAGTCAAGGAGGTAAACTAATCGCAAGCAGCACATCCTTCAACCTTGAATGTTTTTGGAAGAGTCTGATTGTCTCTCGCTGCTCTGCTTGTTGCTGACCTGCTTGGCTTACTTGATTTTTAGTCTTTACGTAATTGCAGCGACCCATCTCATTATCTTTACATGTGCGCTTACGCTTTAACATGAGTCATATCGCAAAGTAATAAGCTTCATCTCCAGTTGGGCTCTTTGCTTTATTTTATGACTTTGGTTCTTGACAGGCTTGAGCCGACCACAGAGTGAATTTGTTGCTAGTTTTTTAATGAACTTGAAAACTGGCATTTTGTAATGATTTAGGATAAATCCGGTGCAAAAAATTTCAAATTGTTATAAACTTTACTAACCTATATTTTTGCAATCAAGCATGAAAAGGATAAAAATAATCATTTCGGGTACCTACTCCTGCTGATAGGTTTTAATGAATTTACAGAAAATACTAAAAAATAGGTAAACCTGGCGGGCAACTAGTCAAAGTTAAAATTGGAGATATTTTTTGCAACAAATTCGACTCGGTTTTTCTAATCATTGCAGCTAAAAAGACAAATAAACAAAAGAACTGGAGCTGTGTATTTGGATACAAAAGAAAATTTTTGTATAAATAGGGTCACTCAGCATGGAACTCTTCATCAGTTCAACTTTGTTTTCAAAGCTAAACAATCAACTTGCAAACTCTTTCGTGGTCTTCCACAATCCAATCAACCAACATGTCTCGCCTTGTAAGTACATTTTAGATTGAACATTTTCTTTTAATTTTCTTAAAGTTTTCTAATTTTTTACTAATGTTTCTTTTCAATTTCCAGTTTGCTGTCCTTCTTCTCGTCGCCATGGTCGTTGCTATGGCTGCCGCCGTTCCTGGACCATCCCCACTCCCACGTGCCCTTCCAATTGCTAACCCAAATCCCCAATATTACTACGGAGGATATGGAGGTTATGGACTTTACTACGGTTAGAGTGCTTAACACCTCTAATCATCCAGTTCCTTAATGGCCAATAGACCGGCAAGTCCTTAAATTTTAGTTAAAATTCCATTCTTCCAGTTTCTTTTTTCTTGTTTAGTTCATTCCTTTTTGTAGTAAGTTTTTGTTTTTAAAAACATGTAAAATTCCATCACAAGTACATGTCCCGACTATATGAATTTTCAACATCTAAAAAAATAAAACAGCTCTGACTACAGAAAAGCATTTGAAAAACTTGTAAGACCATAATTTTTTATCAAAACCATTTTTTATAATCATCATCAAATCAATTAGCCTTTTGTGCTATTCCCCTAAAAACTTGTTCCTCCAATTAGCACCCTTCTTCTTCATAAAATTAAATATTTTATCAAGACGTATAAAGGCAAACATCAGACTCTTTTCTTTCCCTCTTTCCGTAAAATTTATTGTTTTCAAAGGAGGAATAGCAGCAGGATAAAAACCATAAAGCATTCATCATCATCATTTTCCTTCCGCTCTTTTGCACATTGTCATGTTCGATCGCTTCCTTCTCATTATACTCCGTCACTCCCTCCTTTTCCTTATTATTAAAATATTATTATTCTATAAAATTAATAAAAAAATTGCCATGCAGTAAAAGACGGTTATCAAACCTCCTCTAAAATTGCTCTGTTACTAGTGCACAACCCATAAATATTTTATGTCAGCAGGAAAATATATTGTTCTCACACTCACAGTTTTTGTATAACTTTATAAAATAATAATAAATATTAACTTTACAAAACCCTTTCCAGCCCTTTTGTAGAGTTACATCAGGATCACTGCATGAACTAAACCTTACTGCTACTCCTGCCAACTTTCAAACTCTTTTCTTCCCAATTTTACATGAAAAATTCTCTCTCATCTTCCTTTCCGCAGTCTTTCCTTGTGCATATCGAAATAGAGAGTAAAACAAGCTTACACAACCCACCCAACCAAAAACTTTGAAAAGTTTCTCCCTATGTCGGATAGAAAACCAGACACCCTTTCTTTCTCCCAATATACTCCTTCTCTTCTCTCTTCCCACTTATATTTCTTCTTCTCTTTCACCATCGTTTTCACCACCACCACTACCTCATCCAAACGCAAAACAATATCATCTTGTGTACAGCTTTTGTGCTCCTGGAGTTTTCCTCCACATTCTTGAAACCTTTTACGTTTATATTCTCTCTCTTCACAGCAGCACATCAGCTTTTTCTTGTTAATTCTCATAATAAAACAGAATCCAACAAATTTCAACTTATTTTCAAGCATCCTACAACCCTGTTCTTCTTCTTTTCCTCCTCCTCTTATTCTTTCCTTCTTCTTTATCAATTGTAAAGCCATATGTTTCATATAAACCGTATAACCTCCTTTCTCATTACCGACTTTAGCAGAAAAGAGGAAACAAAATCTAATGCAAAGGTATAGATTATTATACGGTTCAATCTTTAGCTTTTGTTTTGTACTCGATTTCTGTATTCTTCCTGTCCATTTTATCCTCTTTCCCATTTCATTCCATCACATTCACATCGTCACATTACATCAAGTCATGTATTCAATGCTCAATAATGCTTTCTCATCACACAGAATACATAATAGGGAGAGAGAGGGAAGATACAGAAAGAAAAGAATGAAAGCTACTAAATGAGAGAGAAAGAAAAGAGGGAAAACCATCAAAAGGTTCGTTTGTCGTTCTCTTTTCCTTCTTGTCGTCCTCATCAGTTCTCATGATCAACTTTTAACAGAAGAACAAGTCGAAGCAGCCACCACCGCCATACACATATCATCTATACTAGATCCATATATACACACGACATATGAGATGATATATAAGATTGAATATATTGTATTTTATTGTAAAAGCATTTCCACTGTTACCACCACCGTCCTTTTCGTCATCATAATCATCACCATGAGAAAATTTTGTAAAGTTAGAACAAGACATGCTGTGGAACGCCTGCCTGGTTTTGGAAACATTCTCCTTCTTTCTCTCTTTTCTCCTTCAAAATAATGCTTTTGTGAAATATTTTGGAAGAGAGAAGTGAGTGAGCCTCTCATTTCCTATTTTCATTAGCATCCATCCATCCATTCCTTTCCTCCACTTCTCCTTTCTTCTTTCACGGTAAAATAACGTAATGAAAGGCAATAGGTTGGGTAAATAATAAAGAGGAGTTAAAAGTAAAATGCGAAATACAATGCAAGGCCGTGGAATAATATGTTACTTTAGAAATGACGATGTTGATGATCGTGTTTGGTCTTCTCTTTGTTGGTAAAGGGTTGGAAAGGGAAGTTTTTGTGTAGTCCATTCATTTACACATTCATCGGCCATCATCATTACCTTCACCACCAGCACCGAGTAAAGAGCTGCTCAACAACAACACAACAAAGTCAAAGTAGAAAGTCCTAGTCATAATAGATATTGCCATATCACATCAACAAGATCGTTAGTAAAGCCATTCCAATAAATTTTGAGGACTTTCTCCCGTTTGAACTGCTGCTGCTGGTGTTAATGCATTTATTCTCCGGTTGTTGTGTGTGTACCCATTTGATTAGGTAATGACAATCGAGTCAATAATTCTGGTAATAAATCACAGTCACTGGCTATATACAAGGAAAGGGTGACCACACAAGAGAAAGGAGTGTAAAGAGTAATTACTACGTGCGTTACGTATTTTTGTGAAAAAATGCGCCTTTTGTTGTTGTTGTTATTTTCCTCCAAAGTGAGTTTACATACCGCGTTCGGCTCTCCTTGTTCGCCAAGTACATATCCCATACCATTTTACCATTACCACACCACCAGGAAGACCATATACCAATCCTAACCAACGCCACACCACCGCCAAACAGTGAAGCCAAAGAACCAAAAGTAGAGAAAAAGGATAGCGACGCCAGAATCTACCGCCACCAAAATCATCGTCTTCGTCATTTTTTCTGTGGGGTTGTGTAAAATATATAGCAAGCAAATTTTTGTAGATTTTGTAGATGAAAAGTACGAGTTGGTCAGCCCGACTCTCTGGGTTTGTGTGGGTGAACAACGTGGGATAGCCATAAAAGAGGAGTGTGTTTGTGTGCAAAGTGGCCAGAGTGGGATGCGAGACCGGACGGATATGGAACGATTTTAACTTTTGTTGAGGTTTGTATATAAAATATGAGAAATATAAGCCTAAAGTGGAAATGGTAATAAAAGTTTTATATTGTGAGTGCGTATGAATGTGAATAAAAGTACAAAAGCTGAGTTTGGGAATTAAAATTGGTTGGGATGTACACGGAGTCTAGAAGAGTTTTGCTATATTTTCCCTGGTGAAAGTGAACAAGTTTTTGGGTGGACGTGTGAAAGCATTGTGAGTAAAGTGGAGTAATGGATTGTGCAAGCAAATGGAGTCATTGTAGTTTTGACCAGCTGGGTGGATACATCACTTATCTTGCTTTATCAGTGTGGTGGTGTGTGAACTCGTTGTGATTTCTCAAATAAAAGTTAATTTTGTGCTACACTTTAATTGAAATCATTTGGTAAGTCAATGCAAATGCTTTTCTTTAAATAAGTACGCAAAAATTTCTAATTTAAAAGAAATATCTCAGTTTTCCCCATAAATTTTGAAAACGTTTCTTAAACTTTTTGTATCCATTCCTATTAATTTCATATTATGTTTCCCTTTCAATTTTTTCCCAATTAAGCTAATTTTTATGGTTTGTTTAAGTGGTTGAAGCAAGATCCCACTTAATTACACTCATCATCACCCAAGCCAAAACCATGTCGGGATTCATTTTTTCAAAGTTTTATTTAAAAACACTTGTTTTTTTTGTTATTCATAATGATCTCGTTAATAATCCCTGACAAGAGCTTTTTTGAAAAAAGGAAGGGGAGAAAAACTCAAGATTTTCCCTTCTTTCAAGCTCAAGTCAAGTGAGTAAAATTAACTGTGACAAAGAACTGACAAATCTGTTGCTCTCTTTGGAAAAATGTCGGTTTCTCACAGAAAAAAGGGGGAGAGTGAAAAGTGAGAAAAATCAGAGAAAGTTTTTTTTTGTTCGGAGGGGAGAAAAAAAGTGTAAAGAAGGGGAGAGGTGAATCAAGCACATTTTTCCACAGTGCGTAAAAAAGGGTCGTATTCTTAAACGAAACAGCTGTTTGAATAGGATAATTATGCTGTTAAGATAATTATGTTAAAAATTTTGCAATATGAAAAGTTTAATAACTTGTCTTTTTTAAATAAAAATAGTAGCAGCAGCAGCTTTAAAGGAAAAGTCAATAAAATTGAACACGAGCTTTCACAATTTCATCCCCTATTCCCATTAAAAATACTCGTCGTCCACCCCTATTGTGAAAGAGAAGATTCAAATAACTGGAAAAAAAGATTTTATCTTGACGTCATCCCTCTCTGACTTGTTTTTGTTAATCGAGGCAGAAAAAAGGAACGAAACTAGAAAAGCCAAAAAGATGAGAGGCTTTTAACAATTATTAGAAAATACCTGGAAAATCTTTAGTAGTTTTTAGTGGGACATGAGCAAAGAAAGTTTAAACATTGTATCAGTGCTTAAGTGTAAGTGAAGATTAGTTTACTACTTTATGGAAGCTGTAAAATAAGCCTCTTGTTGCTATTATTAGATGGGAAGGAAGGAAAATAAAATTGTAAAAGAAGAAGATTTGAATAAGAAAGAAGAGGAGGGAAGAAAACTAATTGCTAATAACTCTTTTCTCGACTCATTATATCACGGCTCATTTCCGCCGCTGACTACGGAAAAGAAAGAAGGAGAAAGGCGAGACCTTTTTCATTAAAATTGGATTCCGCTTCTTCTTCCTGACTTTTTCTTTTATCCGCTCCGCTTAAAACTTTCGAGTTGTCTTTTCTTTACCAGGAAATTTTCTATTTTGAGTCTGTAAAGAGAAAGTGATGCCTCGTTATCATCATAATCATCCTCATCAAAGCAAAGTTTTTATTAGAGAAGAAAACGAGCACGCGAAGGATAAAATTAAGAAGTGAGAAGAAAACAAGCTATTTATCTTTTACAGAGGCAGGACAAAGTTTTTGAAAGGAACACACAAAATAATACGCTTTGTGGCTTTTTTATACCTTTTTCTTGTTAGAGCAAACAAGAGATGAAAAATTGTGTTTGATGAGGTAGTGAATAAACAGAAAAGGAGATTCTGAGTGATTATTATGTATAAATAAACATTAGATTATTTTTAAGCTTGTGCTGTTGTTACACGTGTTTAGATTAAAATTAATTACATTTAAATAAAAAATTAAAGTGCAGCAATCAACAAAAATGCATCTCGCAAACGAGTTAAACTTTATCACGGAAACATATCACAAGCTCGCCACTGAAGTAAGTTAAACTTTATTTTTTATTTACTCCATAGAATAGATACTTTTTAGATTTTGACATTTATCCTTAATTTAGGTAATGGCAGAACGAGCCCTCACAGAAATGCTAACAGATTCTCCAGGGGGTGAGCTTGTACGAACAGGGAGTCCAAATCTAGTTTGTTCAGTACTTCCAGCCCATTGGAGATCTAATAAAACTTTACCAGTTGCATTTAAAGTACGATAAGTCATTATAAAAGTAGTTATAAATTACTATTTGTTAGGCAAACCTTAGCTTTGCTATTCTCTTAGGTGATTGCTCTTGGTGAAATAATGGATGGAACTCTTGTAACCGTACGAGCGGGGAATGATGAGAATTATTGTGGAGAATTGAGAAATGCCACTGCAATCATGAAAAATCAAGTGGCAAAATTTAATGATTTAAGATTTGTAGGAAGATCTGGAAGGGGTGAGTATATTGTTCGAAAATGTTCACTTTAAGTCAATGCATAATAGTTTTAAATGTATACATAAAAATTTATTTTGTCCGTAGGAAAGAGTTTTACTCTGACAATTTCTGTAGCAAGTTCACCTCCGCAAGTTGCCACATACTCGAAAGCAATCAAAGTCACGGTGGACGGTCCTCGAGAACCTAGATCAAAAACTCGTATGAAAACAAATATATGAATATACACAGCGAATTGGAAGTTTTGAATTTTTTTTAAAATAAAATATATGTGTAGGTCAACAACAACAATTCCATTTTGGTTTTGGCCAGCGAGCATTCCTAGGGGGTTATACGGGAGCACTTGACCATTTGAACCGCAGTGCGGATTTCGCCATGACTTTGAGTCGGATGCCCAATTGTCAAAGTAAGCAGAGAATGTCTACTTAAATTTTTATCTCCTGGACAGAAAAAACTATGCATAATTTTATACACACTTGGCATACAAAATAAGTACAAAAACTCAAATATTAGGCTTATTTACATGCACATCAAAACCAATACCACCACTATTGAAGTAAACCACTGACCATCCTACTTTTCCTACTCCATGCTGCTCTATATACCAAAAATAACCGAAGCCAGGCAGATAAACCAAAAAACGACGCCAACAAAACCAAACCCAAAAAATAACCAGCATTGAACCAAATGAAAGTCAATGACTGTCCAAAATTTAATGAAACAATAGGCAATTTTGCTAGAATAAATTACAGCTTTTTTAGAATATAAATTTAGTAATTCTGATAAGGACATGTGAATAATTCCAACCAGTACGCTATCCAGTCATTGTATGATAAAAATCAAATTTATTTTGAAAGTAGTTTTTTATCATGTCCACTTTTATGCATGTAATAAAATTGCTGGTTTACAGAAAATTCAACAGAATATTGCATTTTTAAATTAAAGAGCCTTAAAAGGATTTCTAACTTTGAAATTTCATTTGTTATAGCAAAATATAACTCATTCATCAAGAGCTTTTTTGTGTTTCACTATTCAACTTATCTCCCTCCACTCTTCTATTGGGGTTCTTTGGTTATTGTTATTGGTCTAGTGGTAGTGTTTTTGGTGATGGGAATGGAAACGTTTCATTTTCCAGGCACTCTACACACTTTATACATGCTTCATATATGAAACTGGTGAAGATGAAGGTGGTAGTGGGGATGGTGGAGGCATTATTTTATACTTTTAAATGTGTATGTGCGGCGGTGGTTGGTATAGTAGTGGTGGTGGTGCGGTGTACGCTAGTGGTGTCATCCGTGGTGGTATGGCATTGGCGTTCACTCACGACGAGGAGATCATCATGAACGCTGAATGATGTTGATGACTACACCACCACGCTACCTCACTCATCAATACTATTGCCAATGCCGGTAGTACAATGCTTGTGTAAAAGTAGCAGAGGGAACCGAGGCCAAAACCAATACTCGACCATCAAGTACCCCCCGAAAAAATAACTAGACAAAATGCATTAACATATTATTCACTCTCAACAACAACTCGTTTTTGTACTTGCTTTTTTGAAAACACAAAACAAAACAAGTTTTTTCCAAATTATTTGGCATTCATCATCATTTCACTAAACATTTAAAACAAAATACTAACAAATTTTTATACTTTCTCTTCTTCGTTTATGCATTGCCGTCCTGTCCTGATGATGATGGTTTCGTCTGGAATGGTCCTGTTTTTTTCATTTTGTGGATATGTGATATGACCACTACTTTTATTCCTCTCCCACCTTCCCTCACATCACACAACCGCCACCGATATGCTCTGGCTGCTGTTATAATATGTGACTCTCTGTCTGTGTATGTCTGGGCCACAGATATGAGCCAAACATTCGGGTTGACCTCATCCTCAAACCATTGGGGTTATGCATCCTCACCGTACTCCACGTATTTGGGAAGTGGCTTCCCCAACTGCACTTTACAAGTAAGTCCTATAAATCCTTTATCACTATTTCTATAACGAATATTTTGCAAATAAATATTACGTAAAACCCACAGCAGCATTCTAATAAATGTACGTCCCTTCAAAATACTTTAGTTTATTTTCACCACTTTATACCCTTCTTCTCTAGGCTTTCCTATCATCAGGAAAGAATCTACCTAGCAGGTCGACCAAAAAACCTCCCGTGTAAAACCAAAAGCATAACCGTTCGTGTGTGAGTGTGGCCGTGGCTATCCTCTGATGATGATCATGGCATGATGATGGTCGTTTGGTCGGCTTAAACTTTCTATGCAGTATGCATATATGAATTCCAATGGAATATGTTTACATTCACCTTCCATTCAACCAATGAATCATTATTTTTTACAATTCTCACAATGCCCCCAAAGTGTAAATTTATATTTCTCCCTTATTATTAATGGCTATTGTTGTAGTATAAATTACTGCTACAATTGCAGTATTAGTAGAAAATTTTGCTTTTGAACCAAGTTTCAACCAAAATATATATGCCTTGATAAGATAGGAAAACCAATGCAGATCTGCTAACCAACCACATTTAGAGACCGACGAGAGAAAGAGAGGGAGAAAACCGTTAGCAAGGAAAAACCGAAAGTTACTACTCCGCTACCACCACCACACACTGTAGGGCCGATGAAATGAAAGGAATATCTTTTTGCTTTTCATTTCCACATTTTCCAAACACTTTCGCGGCTTTAGCCTTACTCAAAATATTCATTTGTTCACTTCACACACACATTCCCTGTAAAGTACGGTCATTATTTTAGATTATGCATACATTTGTTCATATAAACTTTGGTTGTTTTCGAGTCATTCCAATCTGCTACTTCTGCAGTACTGCATATTATCCAAAATATTCCCTCTGTCTATTGTACCTAATTTAGATTCACATGTAGACACCACATTTACTATCGAATGCCACCATCATCGTCATCATCATCAGATTCATCTCATCATCCGCAACTTTTGCATCACTTCACTTGACTTTCTCTCATTTCTTCTGCTCATTCTCATGTCATACTTGACTTTTACTCGTGAACTTTCAGAGAGGAATACAGATAATCGCATCATATGTTATTGCTTTTCATCGTCATCTGAACTTTCCCTATTTTAATTTCAAACTGAACCAGCCTATAGAACAGAATTCAATGAAATTTAGCAAGTGAAAATGAATATCAAAATGAGAATTAATTATATGTCTATGAAATGGGAAAATCCCCTTCGATTTCTTTCCAACATTTATGAAATTGCTTACACACGTGTGACCTTATAATTATTACATATTCACATGTGAATAATTTTACATCAAAATTGTGAGAAGCATGTGTGTTTCAGACTGATATTATATACCTAAGTAAAATAAATGCTTTTAAGAGCTTGCAGTATGGCTATGATTGCCTTTTAATTGAAAGTACTCATTATTCTTTCTCACAGTCAGTAATCGATTTTCCCTACTGAGAATATTGTTTAAGATAAAATTGTTCATTTCTTGTAGACTACAAATAAGAAGATTGAAAAGAGGAAAGGAATTGAACAAGATTTTTAGTACGTGAAAATGGAGTTGAAAGCTCTTTAGGTAAAAAACAAATATGAAGGGTTTTGTTAATTACGTATGTCTGAAAAATAATTACATCAAGTATGTATATTATGTGTTCTTGATACAATTTGTTAAAATCTAGAACTTAGGAAGAACTCATATTATTTTACTCATAGTTTCTAAACTATTTACTTACAAGTTTAATTAAACTCGTTTCTGTACTAGCAAATCAATAAGAGAAAGGGAGGATAATGTATAGAGTTTTGTATTTAGCAGAAAATCGTGTCCATCCGTTTCTTTCTTAAGTTAGTATTTGTTGGCATTCCTCTTCATCCCCTTCCGTCTTCTTAAAAGCGCCGTACTTAACTAAAATCCCCAACGGGTATATGGGATGATGATTATACTATGAAGAGGTTGAAGGAGGAGAGATGATGATTATCATTATTCATCGTTGCTGCTTATGTTTCTTGTGAAATTTGAATATTATGCAGGCTTAGTTTTAAGTAGGTGTAACTACATGAAAGAGCATTTATCCTCCCCAGAAACAATATTCCGCTGGGACTTCAAGAAGAGTACCAAATGAAAAGGGGTGACTAAAATATTAGAGCAGAAGCTTAGTCAGTGTCGAGATAACTTATTGCCACTTTCTCTACAGATTTGAATTTGTAATTTGCTCACTTGTTCTTCGTCTTCCACTTTTGAATTCTGAAACTGACAGATTTGAAATGGCAATGGAGAAGAGAGGGCCAAGATCAAGTTGATGGCGTGACCGGAGGAGGGAAAACCGGTTTTCTACTTCTTTCCTCTTTCTCTCTCTTTTATAGTGTTGTTTTTAATAAGATAATTTTCACTTGGAAAAGAGTTAAAACAATGCATATCATATAGATACACGAGTAAACATATTTGCTATTTCATTTCTTCTTCATCCAAGAGGAAGGGAAAGATGAAGAAAATTTATGCTTGTCGCTTGCTTTTAGTCTGTAATGCTGACTATGCTTGTGGCATTTTTTCTTCCTTTTCCTTTTTACTTCCGGCAGTAGTTTCAATAGCAGTGGCTCGCATTACAACAGATTGGAAAGCTCTCCCTCATCATCTTTCTCAGTTTTTCATCCCCTTTTCGTAATCTGAAAACCACCCTGCTTTTGCTCTGTTGGTTCCGTTGTTGCAGAGAAGGCCAACACTCAAATCCGGTTTTATCCTTTTCCTTCACAAAGAATCCAAAGCTTTTGTGAGACAATCTGACAATGATGGTGATGGCAAAAAGGCGTGATAGAGTGGAAACTAAATAAGAAATGTATTTTCCCAAAAATCTTTCTCACAGCGTGGAGAAAGTAAAACTAAGCTCTTTTACTAAAACAAGTAATAAATACATAATAATGGATTAGAACAGCATAATACTTGCCCTTTTCTCGTTGTTTATAAACTAAAAGGGGCTTATCTAAAAATGCTGCACAAATTGCGTCATAGTCATAAACATATCATCAAAATTATCAATGTATCTTTTTCAGCTTTTAGGCTGATATTTATTATTTCTCTAAAAATGCTGACTTGAAGATAGAGTAAACTTTAATAAATTAAGCAGAATAATTTAGACGTTTTGTTTTAGCAGAGAAGTAAATCTCTTGTATTTTCTAAAACTCATTTTTATTATAGAAAGGAAGTACATAGTTTTGCGGTATTTGAATCCAACCCCTGGTTATTCTATGTAGCCTGCTTCCTGTATTTTGTTCTAAATATTCTTAGATTTTTAGTTTGCTATTTTTTACAGTTTGGTGGCTAATTCCAGCAATGCAATGTTATCGTCTGCAGTTTAATAATAGCAAAAAATTGAATGGAAAGGTTATCTTTCTACGTGAGCTTTTGCCAAAAATTCGATATTTTAAAGACAAAAAAGAGAAGGGATTGTAGGAAAGACTGCAGATTTTGCCGCTGAGGTTAGCATTATAAAATATAGATGAAGTGATGATGACGAGTGAAAACTGAAATGTTGGAAATGAGATAGAGAAAATGAGAAAGGTAAAGTAAAAGGAAGAATAGGAGAGAAAGAACATGGCAGAAGTCTAAAAAACTCATCGTGCATTGGAGCAGGAGAATGAAAACAACGCCAAGTCATAGGAAGCACGTATTTCAATGTGAAAAGAGAGAAAATGAAAAGGAATTCAGGACGAAGAGACTGTCGAAAAGTCTGCTTACCTTCTATAATAATGAAATGAATAAGTTTTTGGGTCATATGAGTATAGTAAAACCGCAACCTCATTTACTGAGAATTTCCATTAAAAGCAGGTCTCCTTCGGGCTTTCCTCTATCTCTTTTCTCTTGTGCTATAGTTCCATGGCTAGAGTCTGTTGTACAGAATTAAAAGTAGGTGTGGGAAAGGAAGGACGTAACTGAAAATATGTTGAAAGTTGCGCTGCGTTACTTTCACAGCATCCGTAGTATGTTGAAATAATAAACTTTATTTCATTTTAGAAAACTGCAAAGTTTTATCATACATTTTACTTGTTTTTGAACTTTCTCTGGTACTAGGTTGATGATGATGATGATTATGTGGATGATAAGCCAAAGCCATCAAAACAAAAAATGTGAATTTTTATAGATTATTTTTGATTTTTTATTTGTAGGGGGCTACAGGTTCGTTCACTTCAACAGGCGGACTTGCCCTTCCCGATTTGGGTGCAATGAATGCTATTACTGGTGCGGAGTATAATGCGTCCACGCCTGCTTCAAACTCCTCAGGTACCTGTAAGGAGGACTTAATATGTAAATTATTTTACTTAAAAAAATCAATCCAGAAATATTCAGAGTTGGCAAGAATTTGCATAAGCATTTATTTTTAAGTGCTAACAGCCGAGAGTCAAGTGAGTCCTTCATCGGACGTGGATCCCTTGGGAGCCGCTACTGATAGATTGATTGGCGGAACCAGTGGGGGAACAGGGGGTGGAGGTGCTTCCTCCAGTGGAGCGACGGCTGCTGCTCTTGGTGGAAGTTCAAATGCTTCTGGAAATAACCAACAACAGCATCATCACAACACTCATCATCATGGCCCTCACCATCATCAACGTTCATCTGCCAGTTCCACGTCATCTTTAGCTGCTGCTTACTCTGCAGCAGCAGAGTTCATCAGAGATGATCAATATGGTTCTCACCAGCTTCAAGTGGGTGCTGGCAGTTCAGCCATGCCAGGAGGAGGAGGTGGTGGGGGACAGTTATCCTCCTCTTCTGCTCATCACCATCAAAGCCAAGGTGGAGGAAGCGGTGGTGGAGCCATGTCGACCTCAAATAATTCGACATCTGGGAATAATGGGAGCAGTATAAATAACGCTGCACATTCTTCGGGTGGCTCAATGTCTTATTTGGGAAGTTTCCCAGCAGCAGCCGCCGCTTCATTCTTCTACTCCCAGCTTTACCTCAATGAGTTTGATCCGTCTATGGGAGGAAATAGCGGTGGTAGTGGTAGCGGTGGCGGGAGTGGAATTGGATCAGTAAACCAGATTGGGCAAGTAAGTGGAGGTGGTGGGATTGCAGGGAGAGTAAATAATAACGGTTCTCAACAACAACAACAGCAACAAGCACCACAACATCATCATCAACAACAACAGCATCAAACTCATCCACATCAACAACAGCAGCATCATCATCAACCTCATCCTCATCAGCAACAACAGCAGCATTCCCTCCATCAGCAAATGTTGGGCTCGAGTGGCGGCGGTGCTGGGGGCGACCTTGGTGGTCAGCAATGTCGCGGCGGAAATGTTCGGAGTAGTAATGCGGCTGCTGCAGCTGCAGCCGCTGCGGTAGGAGTGGGAGATGGGCTTAGCGTTTGGAGGCCCTATTAAATGTAAGCAGAGATAAATTAAAATTACTATTAAAATTATTTACTCTCCCATAAAATGTAATTTTAACGTAGTGTTGAGATTATATGATGAGTAGATTTGCATTGTAAATTACTGTTATGATAGTGTTTAGCATTATAATTGATAGATAATCTGATAATCAATCATTTTAAAACTTTTGTCAGCACACTTTACGAACGCTTCAAAATATCCTTCACAGCAACCAATAAAATGCACTTTGTGTACATTTACTTTCACTTGGATTTTTATTATTGCACGTGTAAACCATGTGGTTCCTCTTAGGAAATAAAAAGAGTTTATAGAAAAAAGTTTCCAAGATTAGTGGAGTCTCCAAGAGAAAGGCGACAAAATTACAAGAAATAAAAATGTATTTTTCTAGAAAGAAAGCTGTTTGAGTTCTCCTCAAGAGGGTAGTGCTTGTTGGAAAAAATTGAAAAAAGAAACGAAAGTAAAAAAATGAGTGTTTTCTCCCCTTTCAAAATATTTTTTCATAGAGTTGGGTAAGATGGCGCGTTTATCTACAACTTTTGCTTCCGACAAACACAAAGAAAGATTTTGGAGCAAGCCTTAACTTTCTCCGGAGAAGCAAATACGGCAAGCTGCAACGTATAAGAGTTTCACAATGCCCCATTTCAGGTTTTCTAAGGAGACCAATAAAAAAGTACATTGTATTTTTATTTTGATGACGATGATAAATAATTAATGATGGGTTAAATTTTTGTAATATTAGTCATATATAGTATTAGCTCAACTTTTAAACTTTTCAATAATCATACATAATTTAGTAGATCATTCACACAATTTTATTTTACTTAAATGTCAAAATTCCTGTCAAAATTAACAAGTATTGCTACACAATGCCGAAGACTAGATGCATCAATAATAGTAAATAACAATGCAGTCACTGCTACATTTAATACACTTCGATCCATTTCAAATGGATTGTCTGGTAGAATGGGAGGCAGCCATTCCACTACAAGAGCTTATGCAAATGATTTATACACAACCTTCCCCGATTCTGTTGTAAGCTCAATTTCTTCGCAAAAGTTTTATTCTTCTTCATCTTCCTCTTCGTCTGATGATGGCTCATCTAAAACAAATAATCCTGGGAAAGATTCCGTTTCTCGTAATACCCCAAATGAAAAGAAAGCTCAAGTTCAAACAGGGGAGGAAATAATCCTTCCAAAGCAATCTCCCGCTTGTGCCTCCCTCCATAAAACCACTCCGTTAGATGAGCATGCAGTAGGGTTCAATTTGGCAAGGAGGAAACCAACTTCACCGTCAACTCTACCAAACCGTACTCCAAAGAAGCAGAAATCAATTCCGAGAAGAGAAGACAAGAACCTTCCATCAACTAGGAAACCTAGGAAAAAAGGCAAAGACAGATTAGAAGTTCTGACTCAACATGATTGCTTCAGAAGGCACCTCTTTGCCATAAAACTTCTACTTATACTAGACGATGAGCCCAATATCCTTGATAACATTTTGTGGACAGATGAATGTAACTTTAATTTGCCTCAGGTGAACTCAACGATAATTTCTAAGCCTGCCATAGCGGAATCAGAGACCCTCCCACAGATTTGTTGGTGTGGGATAACGACAAGGGGAACAATAGGGCCATACTTTTTCAATTCACATGTGACAGGTTGATAATTTAAAAACAGACTTGTATTGTTACATTGAAAAAAATATCGATTAAATTCCTTCACATTTTAAATACTTAAAAAACTAGACAAATCATATCTTCGGATGTTGGAGAAATTTGTTCTTCCAGATTTAGAAAGAAAGGGATATAACTTGAATGAGCTCTGGTTTCAACAGGATGGAGCGCCATGGCATAGATCAAAACCTGTCTTGGACTTTCTCAAATCTGTCTTTGACCATCGAGTGATTTCCCTCGGAACAACTTTTGTTTGGCCACCCCGCTCACAAGACTTGACCCCGATGGATTATTTTTTCTGGGACTTTATGAAACTCAAGTTGAACTTTAAACATTCCAAGTATGACCTCTGTTTTCAAAAAAGCTTTCGTGAGATTTTTACTCAAGAAGTGAATTCCGTTGGCGTAGAACCCTTGCAAGCTGCCATTTACCAACTTCCGGAAAGATTAGAGTTGTGTGTCAGTATGAATGGGGAACGATTTGCTAATTTACTGTATACGGATTTCAACGACGGTGGCGCTGCTGTTTCAGAAATTAATCCAAGTAAGGAAGGTGCTCTTAAGGAAAGCCCTACTGTACCTGTTGTTCCCCCACAACCAGGCACAAGACAGAAAATGATTGGTGCAGTGCTTAAAACAAAGATTAGCAACTATTATTCCTCCAAAAACATGCCTTCAAACGCCGCAGCACTTTCCCAGCTAACAGAATCGCAATTGTTAAGCAATATTCCGAATTTGCATACCAATAATATTGATAGTGCAAATCGTAATGAAAGTGATGAAAATAGCAGTAGTGGATCAAAGAATAAAGATTAAAAATTGGGAAATAAACAAACAATTTTATTTTATGCTTTCACCCTTTTGATTAGATTTATCCTCATCATCTTTCAAAAACATTCTTTAATTTGAAATTCCATACTCTGCAGCCACACTTTAAAAAATCTATTCAAATAGCAATGTGTCTCAAGAGACGTAATTGTTTCTGATTTTTTCCTTCTTTTTACTATTTGAAACCATTTATTCACGCACCAGCACCATTTAAGAAATGAAATGAGTAGTAAAATTGCAACCCTTTTGAAATAAATGCTCATGTGTGTAATTCTTAATCCCTTTTTTGTTCCCTCCATTTTTATAAGCTTGAGTATAAGCTGAAAACTATGCATTTAAATGTTCATTTTTACAAAGGGAAAGATGCGGAAAGATGTGTGTAGGGAGCAACAACAACAAGAGCAGCAGCAGTTTGCTTCCATAATTGCTTTCTGAGTGGCTCCTTATTTTCTTTCTTTGCCGTAAGCTTGAAAAATCTACTCTTCCTGTTCAACAATATAATGGTGCAAATATGTAAACAAAATATATTTATTGTATTTTTTAAAAAAAGTCCTTATTTTCTTTCTTTGCCGTAAGCTTGAAAAATCTACTCTTCCTGTTCAACAATATAATGGTGCAAATATGTAAACAAAATATATTTATTGTATTTTTAAAAAAAAAAAGATCCACTCCATTCATTTCATCCGATTCGCTTCCTCTACTTTTGCTACCACCGCCGCTTTTTTCTCTCTCTCCGGAAGCGATGAACAGAAGCCTACTTAAATATTTAAAAGAGAGAGGAAATAAGAGAGTTTTAAGAAAAAAGTTGTCTGCTTTTCTTTTTTCCTTTTCTCTCTCAGGTTTTCTTATTTGTTACGATTGCTTGATTTCCCTTGCACAAGGAAAAAATGGTGAATGGCGAACCCAATAAAAATGAAACCCTTTTTTATTTTCATATACAATCTCGTGTAGTAATGGCTTTTGCTAGTGGATTTTTTAAAGCGTGGAGAAAAAAATTGAATAAAATATAAATAAGAATTGAATGGGCCTTTTTGGTACATTAAACGTGGATATTTTTACGGAGAGAACGGAGCTTAATTTGTATCAATTTTAAAAAAGTAGGAATTTGTAAAAAAATCGTTTTAAAAAGTGTATTTTAAGCAGGTAGTGTATTATGTTATGACTTGGTTGTTATATTGAGAAAGTAAGTAGGGTCTTTTTTCTACGGACCGCATTCGGTTCACCTTTAATGCAATGCGGACATTTTATGTAGTGCACATCTGCTCCACTTCTCTCTAAACTTTTGCTGCCGTTCTTTTTTTGGGAAATTAAGATTTAAAATGAGATGAATTCAGGGATGGGGAACGATAAGAAGGGAGAATAAGGAAAAGGTTACAAAAAATATACCGGATAGGATTAGAAATTACATTTGTGAAGGAAAAGATCAAAACAGAAAAGCGATGGCAATTTCAAGGATTTTACAATGAGTTCTAAGGTAAGCCATAGTTGGAGAGTGGAGCACGTTTGCGTAATACACATAAACCGTAAACGTGTAAGGCTCGTTATTTAATCCATATTGCATCACCATCATCTCATCAACATCTCAGAGGCTAGGTTGTAGTTTTTGGTGATGGGATCACTCCAGAAACTCCGCATAACGCTCCAACGTGGTAAACCAACGTAAAAAATAGAGAACAGAGAAGGAGAAAAAGTACATTTTCAAAGATATGACTAAAAATAAGGCTGTTTTCTTTCTCGCTGTTTGGCTGGTTGGTTAAGCAATTTTAAATAAAAGAGAAGTTGTATATTAAGCTACACATTTTTAGTCCGCAGATAGCGTTGCCAAAAAGGGTAGCCTCAGATGAGCCCAGAAAATAATGCAAACTTGGATTAACTACAAGGTAGTCCACATATTGCTTTAAAGATTGTGCTTTCCCTTTTCCTTCCAATAAAAGGAAAGGAGAGAGTGCTTTTTGACAAAATTTTCATTTCACTGCTACTTGGAAAGCAAATATCTAATTGAAAATGAAATACGCACACACAACAAGCAGAATGCATAGAGTATTATTTAAAAGCACATAACTCATAATAGTAAACTCAAATTACATGGGAATGGAGAAGGATATATTTAAGTAGCAATAATAATGTAAAAAATGTGGAGGCATGCATGAAATTGAAGGGTTATTTATGAGACTACTGTAAATACAATATACGTGGCTGAATAACGAAACTTTGGTAATTTGATATGATTTTATTTCAATGTTTATACTTAATTATGTATTCCCCGTCATTATTATTTTTCTTGATAATCTAAACCCAATACATATTCAACATTTACATTTTTACCTGTTTTTACTCTAATCAATACAATTTTAATTTAGAAATAGATCTGTGGAAAACCCCTTACCTATCGAGCTTTGCTTGTTTTCACTGACTGTAATTCTAGTTAAACTTTTAACAAGCTTTCCCTCAATGAATGTGAGCATCAAGAATTGCATGGTATTTTCATTTGCTCTTTAAATATAAATAAAAAGCTTCTAAAAACTGAAAACATTAGCAAAATAGAAGTTGGAACAGCTTTTCTTTCCCTCTTTCTTGTGAAATCGGATCGGAGAGAGGAAAAAGGGAGAGGAGAAGAGATCAAGAGAACAAGCTGGTGAACAGCTCTTGTTAATACGGGAAAATGACTCTGAATGGGAATGAAAAGGAGAAGAATTAAAAAGGGTTGTCTCATCACCATTCTCGTCATCATCATCATCACAGCATTGACTCTCTTTCACAATTTCTTTCTCCGTGTCTATACTAGCTATTCATCATTATGCATAATCACAAGAAACACTCACTCTAATACTCTCTCTTCAGCTTTAGTTAAAATACGGTTTATAGGAAAATGCAGATAATATTCTTATCTTGGCGTTTGCAATCGGAAACAACATCAAGGAAGAATTTGGAAAATCCAAGAGTTTTAATAAAAGGAAAAACTGGAACGAGAGGAAACTATTTTTTGTTTCTGTCAACTTTTGCTTTAAAATTTAGTTGAAAATTACGTATAATTTTCTGCCATAGAATTGTACTTGGTTGTTGCTCTTTACGACTTTCATCATCATCACCACCACCATACCCTCCATCATCATCTTGTTATTTTAAGCTAGCATTTTGGCCTGACTTTTGGCTTTGTATGTGGAATGGAGCTGGAAAATGGTAGGAAATCCTTTTTATATTTATTACCGAGGTACGTTTTACAGTACTGCGTAAAAACTCTTTGCTCATATAACTGAATGGAAGGAAAATGTGTTTTCACTGGTTTCTCGGCAGACCAAAGGAGTTTGGGCTGTATTTTTGGGTTTGTAAAAATAATGGGATGGGGAAAGATGGAGAAATTCCTTCGTATACAGCTTTTAAACTACATAATTCCTACTAGTTAGCAGGATAGCTTAAGGCATAGTGTAGCATTGCATAACATTCTCTGCCAAGATTTAAAGATTCTCTTCATCCGCTTCTCTCCACCACCATATCTCCTTCTCTCTGTTTAATAATAGCGAGATTTGGATAAAATAAAAACGGATATTGTTTTATATTTGTTATATGTCAACAGTAGTGCACAAGTATTAAAATAATTTCCCTTTTCTCCCTTGTTTCCCGTACCCACCAGCTGTTTTCCCATCTCACACAGTCTTTCCCTTTTCTCTCTTTCTCTATTATTTCCTTCCCTTTTGATCTTTTTGTTCTTTATTCATGTATAGAAAGTTATAGAATGGGAAATGGAGAAAGGAAAGGAGTGTGAATTAACAAAAAGTAAAAGAATGGAAATAATAAGAAGGAGAATATATATATCTCTTTCTCCATTTTTGTAATTTAGCCTTGTCTTTTTTTGCTACGCCACTCACACTGATATTGTCACACAATCACCAATTCTTTTTGCTTATTCTTTCTCTCATAATAAAGAATAGTAACAGAAAGAAAACAAAAGGTTGAAAGCATCATTGCACTCTCGTATCTGGATGATAAGGAGAGACGATAGATGAAAAGGATGTGTGAGTAGAAAAGATAGGTCTGGCGTCATTTGGCACGTAAGTACACAAGTCAACTTGAAAGTGATTGTCGCCTCATGTTTCCAACACTTTTTCTTTTTTCTTCATCATTAGAGAAACACTTTTCAACTGAAATAGCAAAGGCACGGAGAATGTTGTCAGGAAATGAGTCAAGTAGTAGAACATGGTCCTTTCTCTCTCATCTTTCCTCCCACTTTCCCTTTCTTTCTCTCTCTTGGCTGATGAACCTCATCATTTTCAGGTTTCCCTTCTCATTATTACATGTCATATGTCAACTGCCAAGTTGCAAAGTAAAGAGCAGCACAGCCTGAACTAAAGCCTGTCTAGAAATTTCAGTTTTTTGCTGCTGATTTGAACCTGTTTCCGTCTTTTCTCAGTGTTCAGATTAAAAATAGGAAAAAAGATGTCGAACTGCTTAGTCACTTAATCTTTGGCTTATTAATCAACGGTAACCCTCTGATTGCCTTTTTCATGTTTTTCTTTCTTTTAAAATTTAGGCAAAAAAGGAAAAGGAAATGAGTAAAGATATTTGAAAAAAGGAGAAATTGCATTGACATTTTCGGGGAAACAGACCCTCTCTCAGCTCTCTAATAAACAAGCTCTTTATTCATAGGAATCCCCACTTTTTTCTGCTTTGACAAAACCTTTCATCATCATCAGAAGAGATAAAACTTGAACTTGCTGCAAGTAAATTAAGGTCATTATTTTTGTATAAAAATAAAAGAAGGAAAAAGACAGAAAAGAGATCGTCTATTCATTTTTTCACTCCTTCTTGATAATTTTACGGAAATAGAAACTGTATATATTTTATTCTTACGCACTTTTCACAATTTTTCATCCCGTTTCAAGTCATTCATTGTTCTCATTTTGTAATAAAACTGTCTGTTTTACACTCTCTTTTGTTCATTCAACTGTGGATTTTCCATTCAAGAAACTAGAATCATTTTTTATTTTAAAAAATAAAGATTTCATTTAAGAGCATGGGACACCTTCACATTTCTCATTATTATTAGACTTTTTTTTTATTATTGAAAGCAAGTAGAAGCATTCCATTGAGAATGTTGAGAATCAGAATGGAATATTAATAAAAAACTGAAAGATAATAGAAATGAAAGCGTGAAGCAGATGAATATGAATGCTCAGTCAGCCATGAATATGAATCTTTCATATTTATGATGCTGATGATGTGCTTCAATAAACTTTCATTTTCATTCTGATCATTTTGGTCTATATACTACTATACAATAGAGGGAAAGGAGAGGAGATAATTAAGTAACTAAAGGTGGGCTCAGAATATATAACATTTTTTCATGGTATCAGAAATACATAATTCCAAAAGTGCTTTACTTCTCTAGAGTATTATCATCGTATTTTTTCTTTTCCCCTGCTTAGTTAGTCAAGTTCCCTTACATTTCTCTACTTTTGCCACTAATCATCTCCTTCTTGTTCTGATGAATTAGGAGGTAACGCGCGAATTGTTTTTCATTACAATAAATCAACTTTTCTGCTAATTGTAAATCTTTTTAATACTTTATTCCAAGGGATTGGTTTATCGGGAAATAATTAAAAGGATATTCAAAATATATTTAATAATTATTTTTTTAACTTTTCTTGTTAGAGTCTACTGATATAGGACCCCACGTCACTCTTCTTTTATTTTCGTTCACAAATCCATTCACAAAGATAATTTCTGCACATTTTAAAAAGTCAAATATGGCAATTCGAAACACCATCCCTTTAAAAGCAATAATGTGAAAGAAACTTTCAGATTCGGTAAATATATCATCTCGAATTATTCCTAGTTGTACAGAGTAAGCAAAGAATAAGACTTGACCACAGATGCTTAGAATGATAAGAATAATGGAAAGTTGCATCCAAAGACGAAGGCTTCCTCTGTTTTTCTGTTTGTTTAAAAATAAAATTTTTAAAAAATTCCAAAATCGTTGTTTTCAAAGTAATTTATTACCTTTTTTATGGAATAGAACAGGTAAATTGTCAATGGCACTTCAGTAAAGAAGAAGAGGGCATTAGCAGCGCATATTCCAATAAGGGTAGTCTCTGAAAAATGTTCAGAAATCAGGTAAGCATATTTAATTAAAATTATTATTTTTTGTTTTAAAAACTCACGCTTATCTTCAAACTTTTCTGTCTGCTTTTTAAAAATGATTTCAGCTTTGTTTTTTGATTTCTTAAATTTTCCAGTAGGAAGTGTTACATCTAGGTATTTTAAACCAGTGATCATAAAAAGAAGGATTATGATAATGCTTGTATCCCAAACGGCTCGTACAATATCAAAAATACAAATTCCTTTGATTATTTTCTCCAAAGGAACAGTTATGTTGAAGCAGAGTTTGTTTTCATCATGTTTAATTTTTCCTGTTTTAGGTCCCTTCCACATTCCTTCGTCTACTGTAGTTTCAGGCATTGTGTTGGTTTCTAATCTTTCGTAACCGGAACGGGAAATTCGATGGTTTGTTAACTTATCAAAGATTTGTTTTGAATATTGCGTCACAGACTTGCGTATCTCTACCATTAGGGTTGCAGATTTTGTAGTTTGAGAAAAATAAGCTAATGCTAACTTCAAAAAGGCACAATTAAAACACATTTTTAATAGTAAAAATTTCTGCTTCAAATCATGCTATAACAACGATGTGTATAATGTCCTAATAGGAGTCGATGACAATGCTCCCTGTCAATTCCAAATGTTACATGGTATGATTTATGACAATACCTATAATTTTATCTACAATGCGGATTTATAATTTTCGCTATAAAATTGATTCTGTAACTAGCTATTCAATATATTTATAAACCCATCTCTTTACAAAAATCAGATTGCATAACTGTTCATTAAAATCAAAATAAGAGAGAAAGCTTCTTGTGTTCTTTCAGTTAAACTTGTCAAACCTGATGATATATTTAGTTTCCCCTTTCGCCATTTATCCTCCGTGGGGTTGCTACAGCAGAAGAATATTATTAAAAGAAATAACAAACAACAGATTCATCATTGATCACAGGAAAAAGATCATCATCAACATTACATGGATCTAATATGGTACGTGAGGCTGAGAAAGTTTGATAGGAAAGAATGAAGAAGAGAGATTGCTAATGATAAAGGTTGGCAGGATTCAATACCATTTCTACACCACTGCCCCACCACCGTCACCCTATCCACCACCCACATAGAATCAGATCATGATTCAGCAGAAAATAAAGGAGTTGTAGCCTAGTAGCAGCAGCTTGAGCTTGTGTTTAGTAAAAAGAGAAGAGGGAAAAGTTCACACGAGTGAATAAAATACAAAGGAGGCAAGTCAAAAGGGCGAAATGAAAAAAAGTTGTGACTTTTTCATTGGGAATAATGATAAATTACATGGTTGAGAGGTTGCCACCATCATTAATTCTCATCTTCTCTGGATTTTTTGTATGCTTTTCTGAGTTTCTATCATACACACACTTGTTTGGAAAGAAAAACTTTCTTTTTCCTATCAAAGTATCGTCAAACTTTGCTTTTTCCTTGTAAGCCATAAACCCTAAGCCACATTGTGCAAAACGAAGAGAAGCCAGAGGTATATAAGAAGAAAAATTGAAACATGTTGAGTTGATTTAATGAAGGGTAAGACAAAAAAGTTGGAGAGGTTAATTAGGAAAGGAAGTTTTAAAAAATGACAAACGAATTTTACTAAATAATAAGCGAATTGGTAATCATTGTTAGTTGGCAAGCATGGATGTAGTATGTACATGTAGACTGAAATTACAATAGCTATTACTACATGTGGATGTGATAATGGCTCAAGGAATGCATATCGAGCACATTATTACACGGTAATGATGATAAACTATTTGATGACAAGGCACAGCCTGGGAAGAGGGGAGGAATAATATGGGAACATGAATGTTAAATCTAACTGAACATTTGTTGAAACTTTTACAAGTCCTTGTCCTTCTCTCTGGCCAATGGAATCTCGCAGCATAAAATATTCTGTGTTGAAAAATTGAGAGATAGTGAAAAACAGAGAAAGAGGATCAGCACGGAGGAAGGAAAATGGATGTAATAAGTCTTTTGCTGATTAAATTAGAATGAAACTTAAGTAGAGTCGCTCTCTTATGCTCAAGCATTCAGCTATGCTTGAACATCCTTTCCCATTTTCCATTTTGTCAAGAAAAGAGGAAAGCGATTAAAATTGCAGAAGGAAAGAGAAGAAAAGGAAAGTGGCTGTGATGGTGGTGGTGATGTGATGCCAAAAAGAAAGGGAAGCAAAAGAAGGGCAAGAAAATACAATTTTGTGAAAAGAAGTGTTGAAGAAATTAAGCAGGGGACACGATAAGATGATGATGGCGATGACAGGTTGAATAGATAGATGCGTTTTGTGAATGGCTCGTTGATTGGAATGAAATCTAATTTTGTTTGCATTGTCAGAGCTTTGGAAGGCTTTTGTTTTTCTCAATCTACTGCTTGAGTGATGGTGTGATGAGAGGTTTAAATATGAGTAACGTGTAAAACGAAATAGATGAATTCGGAAAAGATTTGAATTTTTAAGATTTTCAGTTTATTCGAACTGGCAAAATATATTTTTTTCAGAGATAATTTAGATTAAAAGTCCACCAGCAAGGGCTGGAGCGGCAAGAATTCCTCCGGTGGAACCATATCTTCTGATTTCGGAATTGGTGCTAGCGGCAATACCTAATTTTTAGGAAATAAAAGTTTAAAATTAATTACAGATATTATAAATTCAAATTTGGGAAATGAAAATTAATTTTTTTAAACATTATACCTGGGTGAAGGTTGTGGTTTCCAGCGTAGAGGATTTGAGAAGCAGCAACGGCAACGAGGGCAAGAACGAGAATGACCTGTTAAATTTTTTAAATAATCTAAAAGTGAGCTAAATGTCTAAAAAATGTTTAAAATTTAATGTATAAAATAATGATTTCTGAGCACTTACGTATTTCATCATTTTGGCAAAAGTTTTGGAGTTTCGACAAAGTCGAGATGAATTTGTAAGATTGAGTTTGGAAATGTTTGAGAATGCAACTGATGATAAACTTGAGAATTTCTTCAGCTTTTATACAGCTTGATAGAGTAACTGAACAAAGACATTTTTCTGCTAGTTTCTGGATAACTGTTCAAGTTTACGGTTACGTATGCGTTTAATATGTATGTTATTTAACAACTTGCTCAATCATGTTTGCATTTATTTACATAATGTCCAGTATTTCAACGCAAAAAAACCTTTTTTGTATTTTATACAACTTGTTATTGCGTCTTTTGCACTTCATGTCTTTGTTCAACTTGAAAACTAACCAAAAAAGTAAACAATAATTTATCCATCAACAGTTAGATTTTTTGCAACATTTTATCTTAAATTAGTCATGTTTAGTTGATTGCTGATGAAGTAAAAAATTTAAACGATGATGAGCTTACAGCTTAAAAAATGTGCTGTTATCATTTTGCTGCAACTTCTTGTTTTTTCTCATACATTCAGAATAAAAAAACTGGTTTGTAGCATATCTAGAACATGCAATAAACAAAAATACTTTTGGCATACTGTTTTTGTTATCCCCAAGTCATCATACCTATAATAATTATTATTATTATGATATCTCACTTTGTGTAATTCCAGTGGAGAAATGATAGTTTTTATATCATTTAATGGCATTCTAATGTATAATTAAATGAGTTAATCAGGCTATTTTCAGAGGAAATTTTATTAAGCAAACATTCTTATTCTTCTAATTTATTAATGCAAATGTCAGCAAAACTAATCAGACGTACTGATAAACTCACTCTGGTTCGTTTTAAATGATTGAATATGGAGGTGCACTTAAATTTAATACAAATTTACTGATCAAAATTCAATTCCACATAGGAACCACCGTTTATATAAAAAACTATTGCAAAAACGGTTACAATTAAATCATTGTTTTAAAATTAACTCTAAACTATTTCAAAGCTACTAGATCCCAGCCCCCCTCAACCTATTCCTATCTATTCTTAATACTATTGAGAAAGTCTCTTTCTTGTCCCTTTCCATCCTAACTACTTATAAAACCAGAACTGGTAAACCCCTGGTTCATAATAAATTAATTTTCTAAAGGGGGCACCAAGTAACTTATTTTAGTTAATTCCATTTTAAATTAAATTGACCAAAGTTTGACCAAATCTATTGACTGATTCTGATAGAAAACAATCTGCAGATTCTTATGAAGCATTTGGTTTTAGTCAAACATTATGCGTTTCAATTTAATTTAATTTTTTGTGTCATTTTTTCTGCAAAATTGGCAAAAACAATGAATAATTCAAATTGTAAGCTTGGATAGGAGAGTGTGCTACACACGCGTGCAATCATCAGTCATGCATAATTGAAAAGGAAGATGAATTAGAGAGTTTAGTTTCTATTTGCATTTATTTCTAATTTTGTTTCCCAAGGAGGTAATATTCAGAAGGAGGTTATCCACAAGCGCAGATTGTATAGAAAATTAAATGCAATAAATTAAAATAAAAGTTGTTGTATTTGTTTTTAAATGTTTATTTATTTTGCAAATTTAAAATCATGGCTGGAAAATGATTTACAAAAATGCAAAAAGTCTTAAATTAGTTTCAGTTTCGGCAATTGAATCTAACCATAGACAATTGGGGCGGCTCCAACGTATCCAGTTGGTCCGAAGCGGGTGATTCCGGTGTTGGCGGAAGCAGCAAATCCAGGGTGCAAGTTTGGAGCGCTAAGTCTTCCAACAAGGAGCTGGCTGGCGGCAACGGCAACCAAGAGAAGAACGACAAAGATCTACAGAAGAAAAAATTGGCTAGTTAAAAAGACAAATTTAAAATACGAACAATATTTAAATTGTTGAAATTCTTACGTATTTCATCATTTTGACGGTTTTTGGGAACTATCGACAAGGTCGAAAATTAAAGAGTTCTTCAAATGATTTGCTAATGGAAAGGCAAGAGCTGAGCTGATGAAGAACTACTGATCAACCAACGCTTTTATACACGCTATTTTTTGTGTGAATTGAGTATTTCACGATTCCAAGACCTTTTTTTGTGGTTCTTTGTTGACAATACTAAATGCAACTTGTAATATAGTCATCATGTTTTATTCTGGACAGGTGGAATTTGGTAGCAATTTTTTGTAATACAACAGTTACTCGTGAGAGACAAAAAATGTCATTGTTCACCGTTAAGTTCACAAAATGGAATCGGCTTGTTTATTATAACAATGCTCTTTGTGGTTGATATGCACATTTTTTGTTCGTTGTATGGAAAACTAACATCTCAGCAGGAGGGAGTGTTACTTGTCATAAATTGACAGAGATTTTCATTGAGATAATTAAAAAGTTTGATTTTTCTGCATGCTTGTGTTTGGCACTAGGCTTAAACTGAGCACATTTTTTATTTGACCAATCAAGAAACACATTTTTTGGCAAGGCTTACTTGAAAGTTTTTACTAGGTATGTAGGTATTTTATGTCTTATCAGATACAATTGTACCTATATAGTATACCTACTACTATAAAAATTAACTCTATTATTCAGTGTATTTTTGCTTCTCTTGGGTTTTTAAATTTATGATTTTTCGGTTTCTTTTTCCCACAATTTTCCTTACAGCTTTGTTTATTTTGGAAGAAACAACTATTTGAGCTTTTAGAACAAGCGTGACACTCTGCAACCCACAGACCATCATCCCTTTGTACGCATTCCATGTACACTGATTTATCACCTAAAATATTTTCATTAAAAGTTGTAAGGTGAAAAACTAAAAACAAAATAATATGTTGCCAATATAATTGTGACTCACCAGGTACAGCATATTTTCCAGGTTGACGAATCCTATCGCATGGAAATGAGCTTGTAAAATAACCCTCACAATCATAGCTTCTTGAACTTTCTTCATTTCCGGCTTCCGGTAAAGTTGAGGGGTCAACAGTACCACACCCATCTGCTTGCGTTGACAGTGACCCTACAGTAACGCAAGCTTGTAGTTCATTGGAAAAACATGTCATCATTTTTCTGTTGCACGAGAAGCAATAGGCCATAAGGACTCCACGATTTTTAACACAGGAATAATAAGTGGCGCTGTCTAAAGGATTCGCAAAGTAGCCTCCTTCTTCAGAGCAGGGAAATGAATCAAAACTATATTTTCCGCAATCATAGGGCCAATGCTGTCCTAAAAATGGGATAATTATAATGATTATTGTTGTTTGTGTTCGGGATAGACCTTTTACCTTACCTAAATAACAATTCTCCACACACTCGTGTGTTTTTGGAGAATAGCAACTAAAATTGTCTTTTGGACAAGCATGGCATTTTGCTTCAAAAGTATCCCCCTTTTTCAAGCATTCAAAATAGACCGAACGGTCCCCTCTATAAAAATGTGTAATAGCGGTTTTCTTTTTTGGAAATTTTGCACACGGAAAACTTAATTTGTTGTAGCCAGTGCAGCTGTAGCTTCTTGATGTTTCTTCAGTTCCTCCATTAGGGTTTTCAACATATGGATCAATCCCTCCCATACACTCCCTTCCGTTATTAGTTACACACGCCTGTTGTGATTCACTAAAACAGGTCAACTTTGTTTGGCTGCAAGTATAGCACCAAGCCTGCCAAACTTTTTTTACTTTTATGCATTTGAAAAATATACTGGAATCCGTGGGATTCGCATAAAACCCTTCGCCTTTATCTTTACAAGGGAAGGAGGTTTCGTCATAGGTTGCGCAGCTATAGCTCTGATGTGGTCCCTTACCTGGAAAATTGTAATATAAAAAATAAAGCACATTAATTAAACATTATTTCTTAAATTAAATTAGTCAGGCATGTTTAATCCTTGACAGGTCACCAATATGTTAATTGAAAGTTTAAAAGATCACGCATAATATTAAAATAAAAATACTTTTCACTCAACTTACCACAATTTTCAACGCATTTTTGTTCCTCTGGCATAAAACCAGCATTGTTTTCAGGGGGACAAGACTTGCAAATTGCGTCATCTCCATTTTTACACTCAAAATAAATCGTCAAGTCGCCCAAATGTCGGTATTTTGTATCACCTTTAGGATATTTGGCACATGGAAAAGATTTAGGGCCATATCCAACACAAGTGTACGAGCGGGAAGCAATTTCCAGCGTCTCACTATCATCCAAATCCGCCGGATCTCCACTATCACAAGGTTTATCATCATAAAGTAGGCATTTTTGCTTTCGATTACTAAAGCAAGTCCCCAACTCCTTGTTACAAGTGTAGCATTTAACTTCATACTTTTTCCCACCAGGTTTCTTTGTGCATTCATAAAATGTAGAAGTTTCTATTGTTCCTGCAAAAATCCCCTCTTTTCTACATGTAAATTTGTATGGTTCTGAACAGTCATACGCTAAATGTGGACCTTTGCCCATGTTTTGGACGCAGCTTTTTTCAATTTCATTGTAGCACCAACCTTTTTGGCAACTCTCGCATTCCGCCACATACTCACCGCCTTTGATTGAGCACGAAAAGTAAACTGACTTGTCTGCAGGATGTGCAAATTTTCCTGTGCCATAATGCGCACATGGGAAAGCAAGTTCACTATAGCCAGAACATTCATAAGCCATTGAGTCTGTCCGTATTGTTTCATCCTCTTCCTTTTCATCTTCGTCTTCTTCCTTTTCTCCACCGGCAATCATTAACGGTCCACATTTCTTTCCATCTTCGCTTTTAATGCAGGACTGTAATCTTTCATCGAAACATGTCTTTCTAAAACTGTTACAAGTGTAACATGGAGATTTGAATCCTCCCAAAGACCCTCCAGTTTTAAGGCACTGGAAAAAAATACTAGTGTCTTTTGGATTTGCAAATAAACCTTCCCTTGTACAATTATAGAATTTGTCGTCGTAAGTAGAACAATCATACTCTTTGTGGATACCTTTTCCACAGTTTTCAACACATTTTCTCTTTTTGACGTCATAACAGCTATTTGACTGCCAGTCACATTGTGTGCAGGTAGCAGATTGCCAGCTATTCTCAGAGTTTTGGCAGGTTACAAAAACTGACTTGTCCCCTTTCAGGGGATGATTTCCTTTACCATATTCACTACAAGCAAAATTCTGATATTGAAATCCATTACAAGAATACGCCCTAGATCCTTTTTCATTTCCTGCCATCAAAGAATCACTGGGATCATTGTAACCACACGGTTTCCCTCCTTTAGTTATACATGCTTGTAATTTATTGCTAAAACAGGATTTTTTAAATTTATTGCAAGTATAGCACTCTGTCTTATATTTCTTTCCTGTTTGTATACATTTAAAATATATGCTTGAATCAAACTCTTGTGCAAAGTAGCCTTCCGACTTGCATTGGAATATTGACTCTTTGTTGTCATACATTGTGCAGTCATAGGGTTTAAAAATTTGCTTTACACAGTCATGAACACACGCTGATTTTTCCCGATCGAAACAAGCCCCTTCTTCTTTGGAGCAAGTCTTGCACTCCCCCACAAACTGACTCCTTTCGTCCTTCCATCCACAAACCCAGTACACACTCAAGTCACCGGGCATCCCAAATTTACCAGCCCCTAGTAAGTGACAAGGGAAGGACATCTCAGGATCATAGCCAGCACATTGGTACGTCATTGGGCTTCCTATGACGCTAACACCTGTCTGCTTTTGTTGATTACCACAGCCCTCAGTCCCATTCAATTTGAAACAGGCTCCTTTGGTTTGAACGAAACATGTACCTAGTTCACTGTTACAAGAATAACAATGCGCCACCAGATCTGATCCAACTTTCTTGCAGTGGTAATAAACGCTGCTGTGAAGCGGGTTTGAGTAAACCCCTTCTTCAGTGCAAGGGTAAGCGTCTAGTGAATAAAATCTACAGTCGTACGGTTTATATGGCCCTAGATCTGAATCCCCTTTGTATTCGTCGCAATTTTCTGCAGTACATTTTTGCAGTTCCTCGTTAAAACAAGTAGAAATTGGACAAAGATGACAATATGCTGACCATCTATTTGCGTTATCCAAGCAAAGAAAGTATACCGCTGGGTCACCAGCATGGGCATAAAAGAAATTGTCCCGTGCTTTAGATTTACTTCCAGTAGTCAAATTATTTTCACTTTGCACGTTTTTGTTTCTATCTATTACTGCACAAGGAACTGCGGCAAAGCCGTAGCCTCTGCAGTTATCTCCATACGTTTCGACATCGGAGCTTTCATTATCATTTTCGGCTTCAATACAGTCTTTAACACACCTACCTAAACTCTTTCTAAAGCAGCTTTGTGAAGCTGAATTGCATGCATAGCAGAGGGAAATCAATTGATTTGTTTTGGGGCTTTTCTTGCAAATAAAAAATATCGAGTCTTCTCTGGGATGTGGAAACTTTCCTTCTTCTGTACATGGATAGCTATCTTCTAGAAAAACGCTACAATCATAAGGTCCTAATGGATCTATTACGTCCTCCTTAGATATCTTAATTCCATTACAGTTTCCCGTACAATTTTTTGTTGGTGGTGGAGAAGGGGATGGGCCAATTCCAGAACATTTTTGACCAATGCAATTAATGCAGCCTCCCTTCCATTTGTGATGATCCAGTTCATTATAGCAGTTATAGTAACGTGCAGCTTCTTCAAATAGATGATTAGCAATTTGAGGAGGACAGACGTCTTTTTTGCTGATAAACACGGGACAGTCAATTGCAGTGGTTTCATTCTTTTGGGAAGGTGTAGGAGTAGTTTCTTCATCACCTTCTTCACTGTCGCTGTCACTTGGCGAGGGGTGAGGGGGTGGAGGAGGTTCCGGTGATCCAGTTCCTGTGGGAGGGCTTGGTGTAGTTGTAGGAGTTGGTGTAGTGGGTGGAGGTGGCTGAGGAGGCGGGAGGGCCGTTGGTGCTGGTTCTTCATCGCTGTCACCAGGACCTGGAAGTGGAGGATTAGGTGGTTGTGTAGGTTCTGGCGAAGGTGGTCCAGTTTCATTTTTAGTAGGAGGACTAGGTGGAGGGTGAGGCGGAGCAGGGGGTTCTTCGTCACTATCACCACCTGGGGATGGCTGTGGGGTAGGTTGAGGAGGTGGTGGTGGTGTTGTGGGTGGAATTGGTGGCGGGGAAGGGGGTTCTCCAGATTCTTCAGAATTTCCTCCTGTTCCACAGTTATCCACACATTTTCCTTTCTTGTCATCAAAACAGCTTCTAGTTTCTTCAGGACAAACATGGCATGTGTCAAATGATGATAGGATTTCGTTATCGCCTTTATACCCTTCTTTTCTACGTTTACAGTGTACGTAGACGCTTGGATCTCCGGGTAAAGCATAATATCCTTCCTTAAAATCCGATAAAAATGATCAAATCAAATATTGTTGTTCAAAGTTCAAACATCTACCCTACAGAGTTTTACATACCTTATAAGCATAACAGGGGAAAGATTGTTTTGAAATACCATCACATGTGTAAGTTAGCGAATTTTCCCCAGTTCCCTTATTATCATTTTCATCCAAATCATCGGAAGTACCACAGGTGTCCCTTCCCGAGTTAGTCACACAACGTTTCTCTTTATTATCAAAGCAAGTGCCAATTTTAGGGTTACAAGTAAAGCAAAGAGATTTGGTCTCGCCTTCTTTTGGAAACCAACAGCCAAAATATAGCGAAGTATCATTTGGATGAGATTGGTAGCCAGCCTCCGTACAGTTAAAGTTTTTATCTCCAAAAGTATCACAATTGTAAGGTTGAGGCGTTTTCTTTCCACAAAATGTAGAACATTTTCCCACTTTCCAATCAAAACATTCATTCAACTCTTCATTACATGCATTACAATGAGCTTTCCAAATGCCATCTTTTGACTTTTTACACTCAAAGTATATTGAACGGTCTCCTGGATGTTCATAAACCCCTTCTTTGTAAATTGCACACGGAAACGAGTAAAAATTGTATCCTGTACGGATTCATGCAAAATGGCTTAAACATTTAATGATGATTCAAAAACATTCGACCAAGCTTGATCATACCTGTACAATCGTAGCTAAGAGACTCATCCGGTGTTTTTACTGCACCATCTTCATTGGGCCCATCAATAACATCAGTCATTGGACAAGAATCGCCGTTGTAAACGAGACACGCTTGCTGCTTATCACTAAAACAAGTCTGCTTGACACGGTTGCAAGTAAAACATTCAGCATCCATTAGGGCAGTGGAGTTTGGCTTACGGTTGCAGTTGAAAAATACTGAAGTTTCTTCTGGGAATGCAAACAATCCATCTGCTTTACCTGCAGCATAATAAAGAATGCAAAATTGTAAATACTATCAAAGCCAAATCTATATACTATAATTTACTAGTTTACTAACAAATATAATTCTCAGATCCTTTAAATGTTCTGCAATCATAAGATTTGTGAGAGTAACCCAAACCACAGTTAATAATGCACATGTCCTTTCTTTCAATAAAACAATTCCTTTCTGGACATACGCTGCAAACACCAACCAGTTCATTGCCTCCATTACTAGCAGAGCCACAGTACCAATAAACTGATTTATCGCCAGGCATTCCGTGGACACCATGCCCAAGAATCTCACAAGGATACTGAGAATATCCTTCGCAGTCAAATGTAACCGTTGGAGGGTGGGGTATTGGAATGAGATGATGAGGACTTTCTGTTTTCTTCCCCTTCCCACAGGGTTTGCCATCGTTGGGAATGCACGCCTGGAGAGAGTTGCTAAAACATGTTTGGTGCTTTTTGTTGCATGTGAAGCAAAGGTCTGTCCATTTACTAAACATTTTTACACATTTTACATAGACAGAGTGGTCTTGAGGGTGTGCAAACATGCCTCGCTTCTTGCAACGAATCCTTTTAACTGTTGCACAGTCGTAAGAGGTGGGACCGCTCGGAACCTCGTCAATATCGGTAAATGACGTTGTTCGACTAGGTTTGTAATCTGGGCAAGATTCCCGAACACAATATTTCAATTTTTCGTTAAAACATGTATCGCTTGGACAAATGTTGACTATGTAAAGCAGTTTTCCATAAAGGTAGAAACATTGATGGTAGCGATGTACGTCGGTTGGGTTTGCAAATTTTCCTGGATTCACACATGCAAAGCTTTGCTCTATCTTTAAATAAAAATATGTTTTTATTGGATGAATGAAGGGAGATGTATAGTTTATATATATATCTATATAAATATAGTATTAACCTGAGCTAAAGTTTTCCAAATTCCTCCAAGAAATAGAATGAATAATAAAATTTTACTCCTGGTTAAAATAAAAATGGATTTTAAATTCATCATTTTGTTTCGTATAAAACTAAAAACGTATTTCAATTTTCGGCCATATTTTTAAACTAGTAGTAAGTAAGCTTTTGAATAGATTATTTTTAAAATCAAGGTTAAATTTTCTTTTAATTGTTCCATTGTGTTTAAAAATTGTCAACGACATTGTCAATTTCATCACCACATACAATTGCCAGTATTATTTATTATTCATTTTTTTAAAAATCAAAGCACAATATGATTTGCCTGATAGTATGTTCATTGTACGCATTATCAACAACAAATATGTTACTTACCTATTATATTTGAGTTCAATGAAATGCAAGAATGTGGTTAGTGCGAATTACAAGAAATACAATATGCAGAATAATTTAAATTCAATTTGATTTTTAGTGCAGTAAAAAAGCACGTGCTTACATATCTTTGAGTACGCTTTGTGCGTGATGAGATGATGAATAATATGATGGGAAACTTGCTTGAATGATCAAAATTAAATTAAAAGCAAGAAGTTTTCATCTTCAGACCAGATTATACAAAGATTAGCGAGTACGCATGATTGTAAGCTTGAGTATTTTTTTGTACTTTTCGTACGTGTACCGTTAAGCTAATTACTGTTTTACGGAAGATGTACGTGTATCAATTTTATTGAAACAATTTCAAGTTAATTTTGGTTTATGCAAATAAGTAGTCGGACATCCGCAAGTTTGTTCAATAAATCTAAAAAAGAAACAATCACCAGATTAACCCGAAAGCAAAATTGTGTTTTGCTTGGAGTAAAGTAAGCCGGTACTAAGGATTTATGAAAGGCACAAGCAGACACGAACTGTACCTGATTCACATTACTCTGATTAAATAACTTAATTATTGCATAATAGGTCAGGCATCCACAACAATTATGAGACAGGAAGTTGCATTATTTATCAATAGAATACAAGTTGGCAATTTTGCCTAAAGATTTGTGAACTATTATGCAAATTCATGATCAACTTTTAGTAGTTTTTGGTAACTTAAACTCATCAATCACAAGAATATTATTTAATATAATCAATGCGTAAACCCCTTCAAAAGAACAGAGTATAAATAGATTGCAACACGGCTTGTTTCAATATCAGTTTCTGTTTTATCTTTTAAACAATCACTTCTACTAAAATCAATCTTTTATTATTAAATATAGAGAGTAAAACTTAAAATCAATAACAATAATGAATAATAAATTGGTAAGAACCGCTTCCGAAACATTTCAAAATATCTAATTTTTCGATTCAAATAAATGACATTTGTTTTGATAGGTTATCCTTCTTTTTGCCGCCTGGATTGCCACAGTGAGTGGAGGCAGTAGTGAAGAAAATTCAGACGATGCCCAAGCTGCTGAAGTAGCCCACTCTCCATTAATTGTAGCAGCTCCAGTTGAATCATTAGGTCATCATTATCCTTCCTACAGCAGTTCTTACTCTGTTGCCGATCCAGTGACTGGAGACAGGAAATCGGCATCAGAAAGTCGAGATGGTGGAGTTGTCAAGGGTCAGTACAGCATCCTTCAGCCTGATGGCGTTCTAAGAACGGTTAAGGTATCAGTATTTTGCCTTAAATTCCGTAATCTGCATACTTATTTAATTAATTAAACTAATTGTTTTAATGTTCTATTCGTTTTTGCAGTATATTGCCACTCCCCATGGAGGCTTCCAAGCTCAAGTTATTAATACTGGATCAGCAGGTACTTTTAAAAACTAATATTTCTAATAGATACATTCTTTAACAGAAACCTAACGAGTTTATTTACCTTATCAGTTCACCCACCTGTAGTTGTTGGAAAGGGTCGACTTGCTGTTGCTCCTATTATTACAGCAGCTCCAATCATTACTGCAAATCATGGTCATCATGGACATGGCAGTGGACATGGCCATGTAAGTAAACTCTTATTTAAGCGCAATTAAACAATATTTAACCCTTTAAATTTTAAAATCATGTCTCATTAATATTTTCTGCAGGGTAATCATCATGGTAAAGGTGGTGCTACAAGCCTAGTTTCTACTCTTCTTGGATACCAAGGTGTTGGCACTACATCTATAGGATCTAACGGATTAGCAAATCATGCTGTTGTAGTTTAAATCTTTAGGATTTTTAAGTGACAATTTGCACAAATTTCTGTCATGCAATTTTTAAATGAAAAATCCCAAACACGTTTTTTTGTTTATACTTTTCTTCTAGTCTCATATTATAAAAAAGTCACGTTTTTATTCAATAATTGTTAAGACTTTGTTAAATAAAACTATATCTCGCACTTCTTTACAGAAAAATTTTCTACTTGATCTATCATTCAGTTTATTCTCAATCAAACGAAATACCGTTAAAATCCACTCAATTTTTTGCACCAATGCAATGGTATGTTGGTAACTGCAACGCTATTATTATCATGTAAACAAGCAAGTTGCAATCATCATCAACAAAAACTGAATCACAAAAATAGTATCTAAAAGATGACAAAATGGACAATGGGCTTGACTTTATAGGTATGTGCATTCCTAGATTGAGTCTATAGAAATCGCTGCTGCTTTGAAGAATAAAAATAATCTCAATCAATGCGCATTATAGCTACTATACAAATAAATTTACATCTGTACAAGTATTAACCTTGAACCATCATGAAAGGTGGAAGAGTTAGCAAGTTGTTTTTATTGGTCATTCATTGTTGATATTTTTATAAAAATAATTGTAGGAAGCATTTTGATATCAGTATGAAAATCAATAGATGTGCCTGGATATATAAGCGTGCTCCTCAGCTCATATTTTCATCAGTTCAGCTCTTGCCTTTCCATTAGCAAATCCTTTGAAGAACTCTTTAATTTTCGACTTTGTCGATAGTTCCCAAAAACCGTCAAAATGATGAAATACGTAAGCATCTTAATAATTTAAACATTTTTCATATTTTAAATCACTTATTTAACAGCAAATCTTTTCTCCTGTAGATCTTTGTCGTTCTTCTCTTGGTTGCCGTTGCCGCCAGCCAGCTCCTTGTTGGAAGAGTTAGCGGTCCAAACTTCCACCCTGGATTTGCTGCATCTTCCAATACAGGAATCACCCGCTTCGGACCAACTGGATACGTTGGAGCCGCCCCAATTGTCTATGGTTAAATACAATTGCCGAAACTGAAACTAATTTAAGATTTTTTGCATTTTTGTAAATCATTTTCCAGCCATGATTTTCAATTTGCGAAATAAATAAATATTCAAAAACAAACACAATACCACTACTATTCGAGTTTCATTTTCATAGCATTTAATTTTCTAAATAAAATCTGCCATTTATGAAGGAATGTAAATGTAACCTCCTTCTGAAAGTTACATTCTTAGGAAATGAAATGCATATCAATACAAAAACTAAATTTTTGTGTGGTTCATCTTCCTTCATCCTTTTCAAATATCCATGATTGCACACGTGTGTAGCACACTCTTCTTTTAACAATCAAGCTCATATAGTTACAATTTTTATTGTTTTGCAGACAAAAAAGGACACAAAAATTAATAAAACTTGAAATGCATAATGTTTGACTAAAACCAATTGCTTCATTAGATTCTGCAGATTGTTTTCTATCAGAATCAGTCAACAGATTTGGTCAAACTTTGGTCAATTTAATTTAAAATGTAATTAATTAAAATGAGTTACTTTGTGCCCCCTTTTAAAAATTAGTCTACTATGAACCTGGGAGTTGCTAGTTATTTTCTAAAAGGTAGATAAAATGGAAAGGGACAAGTATGGGACTTCTTCAATAGCATTAAGAACAGATAGGGAGATGTTGAGAGGCTGGGATATAGTAGTTTTGAAATAAGTTTAGGGTTAATTTTTAAACCAATTATTTAATTGTAACGATTTTTGAAGAAGTAGTTTTAGCAGTAGTTAGTAGTTTATATGGTACGTCACTGATTAGTTTTGCTCACATTTGCATTTTGCAAAACTAGGAATTGTTTTAAGTTAGTTTGTGGATTAAATATTCTGCTTGAAATTTCTTATGCAATGCAGCTATTTACACTCTTCATTGAAAACATGTCTTAATTCAATTCAATTCAGATTCCATATAAAACATATTCGATTTACGTTAAATAAAAATTGGCATTTGCCATATTTATTTTTAAAATTTTGAATACTGATTCGATTAATTACAAAATGATAATTTATTTTTATTTAATAAGCTGGAGCCACTGGAGCTGGAGCAGAAGCTGGAATGGGTTGGGGAAGGAAACGACGAATTCCTGATGAATGGCTGATAGCACCACCTGGGTGGGTGTTTGGGGCAACTCCAGCAAAAAGCATTTGACCAGCAGCAACGGCCACGATAGCCAACAAAAGAATGACCTGTAGAAAATTTTGAAATGTCAAAAATAAAAATATTAAACCCCTGTATGATTTTGAAGTTGCTATAAAATGCAAAAACTTACGTATTTCATCATTTTGAAGGGTTCTTTTTGGGGCAAGAAAAGACGATTTAATGCTAGATTGCTGTTTTAACGCAGAGGTAAAACTGAATATGAAACGGAGCCTTACAATGGGCTTATATATGATTTGGGTGTGTAGTAAACTGAATTGGTGCATTTTTGCAAAGTTAACTAACTAAATGGTTCTTAAAAATATTGATTATTATGATTAAAAACTGTAACGGTTGATGATATGAATTATTGAACCTGGAAGTTAGAAGCTCTCATCAAGACATAAAGGAAGTGATTGGAAATGATGACAATGCCTTTGGCCTTGATTTTATTTATAGATGTGTATAAATAAGAGACGACGTAGTAGTGAACTGAGAGCATAGTATTCTAGAAGTATAACGGTATCAGAACAAAAAATATTCCAGTTTAATTTCTTTTGTCAAATTCAATTCGTAGTTTAAAGTAGTACGAAGTACAAAGTTCAAAGTACATACAAATACATGACTGAAAAATTAATGTTTATTCGTAATAATAATACATGTGGAATTCATAAAACTTGTCAACCAATTCCTAAAATTGTGTTGGGACTAGCTAGCTACAACATTAAAACTAACAATGTTATAAAGCAACACATTAGCAAATATGCATATAAAAATAATGGATTTTAAAAAATAAATACAGTTTGATATAAACTGGCTGAACGTTTATAATGTAAATGAACACTCTTAAACAATACCATTATTTTTTAACAATAAGTTACATCCAGAGTTGTGGTGAGATGATTATAGCAATACTAACTGGTAACAAACAAACCAAAGCTTGAACATGACTTTTATCATTGAATCTTGTTCCTGAAGAAACTCCATTAAAATCTTTCCAATTGGCCAACACCGCCTGATCCTTTTGAATATATTGATTATCATCTTCGATTGGTCCTGAAATGGCTGGTTGCACTTGATTACTCGATCTGTCTTCACCATTTTTCCCTTCTTCACCACCACCACTTCCATTTATTTCCTCCAAAGTACGACCATTGTTTTGCTCGGCATCAGGTGGCATTCCAACACGCTTTTGGGCTAAAGTAATGAGTGGATCTCCAGATTCTCCAATTTTGACAATCATGGCTGGTTTACAATCATGATCACTGGTTTCCTCCCAGCCAGGAAAGCATTGGCACACTCCCCAAACGCTGGACAAACCTTTTGTCTTCTCTGACCTTACACAATTTGCATAAGGAACGCACTCAATAATGTCAAGGTCGGCATTTACTTCAATTTCTTCGGTTTCTTTCACCAACGGGTCTTTATATGTACAAATCTTCCCAACAGCACTCACACACTTGTCCAACTTTTGGTTATAAAACAACGTAAGCCTAGAAGTTTTGAAATTCCAGCAAGTGCACTCATTCCTGAATTTATCACAGCGAAAGTCTTGTCTACAGTCTGAATCAGACATGCAATAACTTTTGTACGATCCAGGTTTCTCTCCTTTGGTATTCACTTGAAGAGCTTGGACGCCAAGAAGACCTCCACCGCCATTTCCAGTACAATCGTACACTACTTCCAAGAATATCAAAAGGAGAACAAGGTGTGGCCTCCAGAGTACAAAATTCTTTGGAATGAATCTGTCCATTTTGGTGGTGGATGGACGGATACTTTGATCAACACCAGTACAGTATATTGATTACCTTAAAATTCAATAAAATTATACACCCTGTATTATTAAAAACGCCTTAATATGATTTTTAATTAAGATTAATAATAATTCGCAATTAAGACTTACCAAACTCGAATAATTTGATTGATTACGCAATGTTTTTACAATTTACTTCCTCAAATTTTGCTTTAGAGTCCAAAAGCGATTTTGTTTCTGTATAGCACTTTTATAACTTGTTCTCTTCTTCCTACAAAATTCAAAATGTGACTGACGGTAAGAGAGAACGTTAAACCTTTTTTGTAAAAGAGTCATTACCATTTACGTAGAAAAAAATGCAGATATATGATGTAAATTGATGACAGTGTTTCATTTACCTACACAATATTAAAAAGTTTTTTGGTGGGCTTTCCTTTCAACGTTACTCATACATTCAACCTGTGTAGATAATCCTGCAAAAGATAACCAAAAACCACAATCAACCCATTTTCTTTTCCTTCAAATATTTTCCTTTTTTTATTTCGTACAATACACGCGGCTATCCACATCCACTTCCTTCCCAGAAGAGAAAAAAATCGCAGTCACGAGCAAATGAAAGAGGATGATAACTATGGGCCTAATTCAAATTCGACAGCATTTTTGGTCAAGCATAAGTCATTTACACGAAGACGCTTATGTTGTTGTGGTGGTTAAATTTATATGACAGCATTAGCGCACAATTTCTGATACAAAGTGAGTGATGATAAGGAAAGGAGACGGGGTTGATGATGATAATCAATCATGCTCATAGAATAAATGCTGTTTGCAAAGAAGACGAGACTTGAGACGGAAATTATACTTGTAAACATGTAAATAAAATAGTAATGTGTGCAATTATATGCAGAAAAAGTGGATGTGCTTACACTACATTTCTCTCTGGTTTATTTATTTTTTACGCTGAAGTATGAAATCCTTATCTCCTGTCGTCGTCTTTCATTATTAACAGAATTTTACGCTTAAACCTGAATCCAATGTAATAAAATTCTTTTTTGTAGTTTGATTGCGAGAGAGTTGATATGAAAATGCAAAGGATACGATGATAATAATGATAAGGATCGAGTAAGAGAGACATGGCTACAGCAACCTGTCTAACGATGAGTATTGAATGAGCGAAGGAGTTTTCTAAGACAAGACATAGCAAAAGGAGCAGCGGACGTTAAATTGCATTGTTGAAGTAAATATAAGGAAAGGAGTGGAAGGATTATTTGCTCGAGGCTGTCTTCGTGAAGAGAAGGTAGGACCACGTAATAATGGTAATAATGGCAAGAACAACGGTAAGAAAAGAAAATCCCACGCTAAAGATGCTCTCGTGTTTCCTCTTTACTAAATTCCGTTTGATTGCTTTCATGTTGATACTAATTTACCTGGCACTGTGGACTAGACGAAAAAGAAATACAAATGGATTTTTGCATCGCAACAATGAACAAAATGCTGCAAAATAAAATAACACTTTTTAGTGCCATCACAAGTGTTATACAAAGTATGGTGTTGCATGAAATAAGAGAAGTGAATGCGAGTTTGAATATTTTGTTTTGATGTCGACGATATTATAGTGATAGGATGATGAGGATTAGAGAGGATAAGTGAAGCGTATATGCAATGTCATTGCAACTTTGTAATAAAATGTGATACATAATCCGTAGCCATAAAAGCTAACCCACATAGTATAAGTATTCATTTCTTATGTGTCTGCAGACAAAAACAATAAAAAGGCTTTGACTTGCAATTTCTAATAAGCCTTTAGATAGAACTTAGGATGAGAATGTTACAATCTCTCTATGAAATGTACATATTAAACTGCGTAAGTAAAACTTTTTATCTTATCTTTTTGTATTCTTTTATCGGTTCTTTTAAGCAATGTAAATATTTTTGGCGCATTAACAAAAACACAGCTTACCTTTAGGTGACAAGCAATGGCTACGTTTTTGGTGCACAAAAATTTTTAAGTTCCCTCCTCTTTTAACCAATCTAATTTAATATTGAGTTGAAAAGGAATTGAAATCTACTATGGTGAAATAAAGAGATTCCAATCCCGTCTTACATATTGCTAGCAGAGACGAAGCCACTTTTTTCAAATAAATTTCTTTCTTCCAGTTTCCATTTTACTCTCGCCGACCACTCAAATAAACCCAGGACTACCTACCACCCAGTCGTGATAGTCAAAAACATTCTCCCTTCTTTGAATATTCCCCTTCTTGAAACATATTATTCACGCTTTTGCATCAATCTCCCTTTTTATATCAAGTGTAGCATTTCCTTACTTTTTAAAAGCTTAAATTTAAAAAGGAATGTTTTGTATTCCATTGGAAGCATCTACTTTTTTTACTAAATATTCAGTCAACTTGTCGATTGTCATATAGTCATGAAGATGTGAAGGAAACACAGGAGGCTTGACACTGGCTAACAACTGCAAACGGTTTGGGTTCCGTGACTTGAATTTCAAATATATTTTTACAAGACAAGAATCACCATATCACCCACCACCAATACCATATACCACCTTCTTCTCCCGCATACAATTTCCAAGCTCCCCTATACTTATCGTCTTTAGAACAATTGGCACCATTATTACTATACTTGGATGATAAGGCAAAAGTGAGAATTTGGATACATGGGGGATAAGACATTCTGCTTGTAAAATAACTCGCCTTTTCACTCTAGTCTTTTTTGCGTCTCTGTTGTTGATGGAATGCATGCATACATGTATCCATGAAAGTCCTTGTTATTCATATCTTATCTTGGAACTCGCTTCATTTTTTCCTTTATCGTTTCCGCTACCACCGTCAACAAAGAGAGAAGAGCTGCTGAACCGTACAAAAGTCATACAGACATTTCTTTTAAATAGAGACGGAAAAGAATGGCAGGACATTATTATCACTTTCAGCTTTCTCTCCCCTTTCCTTTTTGCACTTCTTTTAATCTTTTTCACAAAGATCATCATATCATCCTCACGTCATCGCCAACACTAGCACATGAATAACAACGCAAAATAAGACAGTTTACTAGACACATCCTGTTTCCCCCATCTCCACGAGTTTTTAAAGTGTGTACGTGGTCAACTTGATCTTTTTTTGTGGAGCGGCCAACCAAAGAAAAAATGTAAAATTTCACTTTTACTTTTCCCCTCTTACTTTCTTTTACGCATCCAAAAGAAAGAAGATTTTACAAAGCTTGAAAAAATCGGATCACTTTCCAATATTAACCATTCTCCCTGTTGATGATGATCACGATCGGGAAAAAGAAAGGACAAATGCTCGTTTATCTTTGCATTACACCAGTATGGACAGTAGACACGCAATCACTTCATTTTTATCATCTTTTTCCTTCAACTTGCCAAAGTTTACCCATTCATAAAAAGGCTCACACATATATATAATCCAGTTAAAATCCTGGGAGAAAAACAAAATGTGTGAACCCAACCAATCCATTTTTTTAACAAAATGCATATTCTTCCAATATTCTCAGAAAAAAGGATATTATCTATCCAACCCGTTTTCTTTCGTCTTGAAAATTGGCAGCATTATCTTTCATCATAACGATTGGAAACAGTTGAAGCGATAGTTGATCAGAGGATAAGGGAAACGAGATGAAGAAAGGATTTGTTCAAATGGCCATGTCGTATCATCATCATCACAAACGCCATCCTTTTCCTCCTCCATGTCATCATTATCATCTTCATGACAAAGGAAATTCCAATAACTTCTTTAATATACTGTTATTATTATTGTAATAGAGTGAAGTGAATGTAATAGGAAGAAAAGGAGAAGAAAATTGAATGAAAATAAGATCATCATCCAAAAAAGCATCCGCTCCCTATTCTTTCGGGTGACCATTATTATCGGAGCATGGAAAAGGGAAACTTTATACAAAAAGAGAGAGGAAAAAGCAAATCACTTTACAATCACCATCGCCATCTTCAACAGAGAGGAAAAATTTGGAGAAATAGAGCGCAAAAGATCACGGGAAAGCAAATGCCAATAGTTTGGGCTCAAGCTAGGAATAAAAAAGGGAGAAAATGAAAGTGTTGATATGGAATAATATAGGAAGAAAAAGCACGTCATGATTGAAGTAGTGGATCATGCAATCAATCTGTGACCCGTGAACCCATCTGAATAGAAACTAGATTGATGAAGGAGAAAAAAGCGAGAAAAAAGATTTTATTAAAAAGGATAAAGTAGAGAAATCGAAGCAGTTGAATAAGACATGATTCCCAACAACTGTATTGCTTAAATCAAATGAGATTGAATATATGAAGTATTGACTACGGGAATGCCGGATTTTTTCAAATTAAATTATAGCAAAAGAGTGCTGACCAATGAGACTTTTAATGAAAATATTTATAATATTTTAAACAGCAAAGACGAAAGCTAAAGCAAAAAATGTTTCTTTTCTGATTTCTTGATCTTGTTATGTCGTCCGCCCGTCTTGCATTATCCTTATTTCCATAAGTTCTTTTAGAAACTTTTCCTTCTCTCTGATCTCTTACCATACAATTTTATACGAATTCCCAACGCTGCCCTCGTCACTTAGCTTCCATTTGATCCAAAAGGATTTTTATTGAGCTAGATGGAAATAGTTGGTCCCTTGACAGTTGTAACTTGCAAATGTAACAGAATTTCCAGTAGCGGCAAGATGCTATAAGCATACGTCCCCTCCCTACTCTACATGCATTTCTTTACAACAATGTTCTTTGCTCTCCCCTTCAAATCACTGTCGTTTCCATCTTCTATTTCAAGACTTTTTATTGTACAGTCTAATAGAAATGCATGTGATTACATTAGGTACATACTACTTGTACGAAATATACTTTGTTTTACTTACAGATGGGACTCTTGAACTCGATTTAAAAAACGTGGCCTACTTACTTTTACCAAAATATTATTCTGCTGGAATAAGTTTCTTATATGCTTTTGTTTTAACACAAAAACCAACAAGCAAAGAAGAATGAATATAAGCTTAAACGGCAATATGCTCAAGTATTAAGTAATCGTATTAAAATTTAGATTTTTATCCTGGTTGTTATTACGTCACCAGTCACTATCAATCTAGTTCGTTATCAATTTCCTTCTTGAATACTTCTATGGCTAAGAAGAAATAAAGGGCACAAGGAAAATCGACTGGTGCTGCCATGTCATGTCTTATGCTGGAATAGATGAATGGATAGTGAATAGGAGACGACGCATATTCCCCTACGTTTTGTCCTTCTCTCTTTCCAGAATTCTGTCTTGTCACTTTTGATTTCTATTCATTCCATGAGAATTAATGCAGATGGCTCGTTTTCATTTTCGTTTTTTTGAAGACAAGGCTGTTTCCTAGATGAAGAATCTAGTTTTGGAGAAAAAGATTGAGAGCAAGTGTATAGGGTTTGGGACGGATCATGCACATATCCGAACCCAATGCGTTAAACAAAATACAAAATAATTGAACGTAGATTATGTGTGGTCAACATAGCGATAATTGCAATTTTTAAAAAAGGAACCGAAATCACTAGGATGTTAAGCCCAAACATTTTGAAAAAGACCAAAATTTTTAAATATTAGACATCAGTCGCATCATTTATGATAAAAAACAAGCAGCTAGTGATTTGAATACTTTAATGTTTATTCTGGTGCTATTACTATTGCTATAAGTTATAAAATCAGTATCTGTCTGTTCGTCCGTCCGTCCGTTTCCGCGATAACTCAAACACGCCTCCACAAATTGCAATAAAACTTTAAAAACTTATGTACTTTGAATACGCTATTAGATTCAAAGTATTTAACCGAA
>JAANSO010000063.1:0-89606 GCA_036507315.1 Lepidocyrtus fimetarius | reverse complement strand
TCCAGTACATCCCACTCATGTTTAGTAAGGTAAGATTTCAATGAATCGCATGAGGTTTGTACATTACATCGTGTCACAAACAAGCTAGTTGGTCTCACTGCGGTTGTTTTGTAAAGGTTGTTATTTTGGATGTATATATTGGAAATTGTCTATTTTATCTATTCTATCTAAATAAATTACTTTTTGTTTAAATTTTATATACACATTTCATAATCGAAGGTAGAATGCGATTTGGAAAGTGGGTATTATTGGAATGCGTCCTTGATATTTTGAAACTGGCGAATTGCTAAATCTACGGGGAGATCAAAGTTGACCCGGCTTAACTTTTCCAGTGAACGAAGAGCATCTTCAAAACCTAAAATTTAACAATTCATTTTTAGAATTTTCTAAATTAAACAGTCACATGAAATAGTTAAACTTTATATTTTACCTGTTTGGGCTGTATAGCTCCAAGGTTGGTAATACTGTTCTATTATTCCCTGACATCGTACAATCAGCCTCAGCCAAGCAGTCAACTTACGGGAGCTGAAATATTATCAAGATAAGCTTAAACCTATTCCATCATCATCCAAATTGTTTACAAAAATAATTAGAAGCACTTACTTTAATGCAGCACACACGAACGCTTTAAAATGAGATTCCGGACTTCGTTTATATCTCGTATGACTACTGATAATGTTGTCTATTGTACTCAACAGCACCTATTAAAATAAATAATTAGAATATTGAACTTTCACTGAATTTTGCCTTCTATAGAGTCGGGCAAGTTGCGACTAACCTGCTTGTTTGTTATAGCTGTCGAACCTACAATTTCCAATCCAAAGCTTTGTGATAAGCGGCGAGCTGGGGTGGCGTTATACCTTTCCCCGTTTTTAATTTCGTAATATTTCAGTATTAAATCCCAAGCAGAGAGAAAGCCACTCCCTGCAGAACTTCTTGATGGAAAACAACTAACGAATGGAACTAAACTTTGGCTTTGTCCAACCTAAGGAAGCAATGATTTATAACTTTATTTTATTTTTATTCAAAGATATTCATTTGCTTACATGCATCAGCCCATGTTCCAGTAAGTTAGCAAGTGCCGCGGCCAAATCCTTTCTAACAGCAGCAGTCAGTGCCTGATTGCATAAAATGGAAGGAGAGTCTTCACAATCTGAAGTGTAGTCACTATCCGCTGGAGCCTCTGATTGTATAGCTAATCCATACACTCGGGTTATTGCCATTTCAAGCACTGCCCTTAGGTCACTATTTAAAAAAATATTCAAAAATTCAATAAGTTCTATAAAATTAAGTTTCTCTAAATCTAGTTAAAATTTACCCATAATGATTTCCTCGGGCACTTTTTTTCAATGCATTCATGTGGAAATGATTGGAAGAACAACCGAACTGGGCAACCGCAAACATTTGGATAAGTGTAAGAGCCTTCTTCATCATTTGAATGGTTTTCGCTCTCAACTGGATAAAAACAAAAACTGTTTGTAATTTGTTCCAATCAATTTCTTTGCAAATATTTAAAAATTTACCTCCTCTTCATTTCCAAAATCTGCTTGTGTGAATCCGTTTTCATCTTTCTTTCCTTTAGATGAAGAACAAGAACATTTCTTTTTTGCTCCAGTAGTCTCACCATGCAAATGTTGAATAAACCTCTCCAAATCTGAAATTTGTGTTTTCAGTTGATCCACAAGTTGTTCTTTCATCTTTAAAGGACTCACAATCTCGCTAATTGCTTGATCAACGTGTAAACGCAGGTCCCGATCGCTTAATTTTTCCAACTCGTCAACATTCAAATTTAATCTAGTTTTTAACTGTTCCACAACAATTTTATGCCTTTCTAAAAGAACGCTTTGGGGCAATCCTGCGTCTCCTGTTTGGTATGCGTAGGATTCAAGTTCTTCTAGTTGACCTTTCAGTTGACCGATTAAATCCTTTTGCTTTTCCCTCTGTATTCTCATTTTTTCTTTAATATCATCATCTCCAAAGTTGCCTTCTCCTGAACCTAAATTATCAGTAACTGCAGAAGGGATCCCTCGAAATGTAAATTCCTCTAAATCTTTTAAAAGAGCTTCTTTCTCTTCCACTGGGGCTACTACGATTTGTTGTACTCTGAATTGAACTTGGGCAAAGTGAGTGGTAAGAGCTAACAATGCCGATGTTAACTGCTCTTGATCCTCTCTCATCTTTTTTAATTCAATGGGATCTAAATTTCTATTTGATAGAATAAGGAGAAAAATTAAATTAACGTTTTAAATTATTCAAAATTTGTTCATTCAATTACTTCTCTTCAGATGAGGATCCATACGTAGAATATTCCTTATCCGTGTCATTAGCACCTAAAGGAGCCCATCTCTCGGGTCGGCCTGTTGTTCCTTCCTTCCATGCGTCCCACTCTTCAGAATCTGCATCCACATCCTCGTGATCATCCGACGACTGCGGACCTGGGGTATCTTCACCACTTGGGTCTTCATACGGATGATCAAGTTCAGTGGTCATGTTTTTAATTCACTATTTTAAATTTTGTAATAAAAACACTTTCGAAAATGTATGAAAACAGAAAATATTTAATTCTTGAAATATTTGGAACTTGCAAGTAAGGACATTCTTTTTGAAATAGCTTTGGACAATCAAAAAACTATCTCCAAAGCAGAACTAAATTCACTTTCACTTTGATAAAATATTGCAATCTGAAGGCAACTGACTAAATTGTAATTATTGCTGAGATGTTTAGCTAATTAAAATTAAGCTGATGGAAGCAGACTTTTCTTGAGATGTAATGAGTATCCCCTTCCCGTTTATCATCTGTCGTCATGCCACCTCATTTCTCTCCAGTAGATTTGGAAATAACAGGCAGCTGACGAAAGTTATCAATGGACGTCAGCAGCAGCCAGTGAAAAGGAACCATTCATAAGAGATAAGCAGCCCCTACTTTCCTCCTTTGTATATAACTCTCTATATCTTGAAAACTGCTTTCTCCTTCCTACTTCGTACAAAAACGAAAAGGTTATAGCCAAGAGGGTACACAAATGAGCTTATTACTACTACCATTTCATGGAAAAAGTTGTTATTTTTAAGGACTTATATAATCCCGATTCAATACCCTTGTACAATATATCTGGGTGGGAGAAAGCATGTGTACAGCTTATAACTGGAAAGAGCGTGGAAAATAAGGAGAAAGTTTGTAAGGTGGATCCACATCCACTCACTATGTTGTTAGTGGCTCTATCTAAAAAAGCTCTTTTTAAGAAAAATGTGTAGGAGGAAACACGTATGAATTTTTTTGGTAAAAAAGTTGCAAAAAATAAGATCGAAGTAGTAGTATGGCGCGTGCAAAAGAATAGTAATGATTTGTGTAGGTAGTATTATATATTTATATGGAACTCGAAAAACTATCCAAGCTTGCTAATGGACTTCTAACCACCGCAAAGTAGAAAGTCGTCAAATAGAGAAATGAATATCTTTGCTACAATGGGTACAATTTTGTTTTATTGGATTAATTATAAAAGAAATATGAGGAAAATAGATGCAAGTACAAGGCTGTATGCAACAGTATTATATTCTTTGTAGGCAGATTCATAGAAAAGCATAATAATGTTTTGTAATCCGATATCAAAACAAAAACACATCCAAAGCATTTGTCCTTTTGATAAATTGAATATTTTTGTGTGCAAGGTTTAAATTGAAAACAAAACCTTCCGCTTTCATTTCAATTTAGTAATATTATCGAGGATTATGGAAATTATGACAAAATATAGTATTGCATGTATTCAGCTGCAGTTGGTGCATTAAAAATTGACAGATAGGAGGATAGTAAAATCCTACAAATAATATATGTTTGTTGTATTCATATAGTTGATGACGAGTTCAGCATGATTTTTGTACACCATATGGCCCGGTAGATTATTTTTAGGAGACGCTGTTGCGCTACTGGAGAAGCTGCAGGTCTGGATAAGAAAAAGGTTTGAAAGATGCGATTGTAATACAAATGTTTCTATCATTGCGTATAAAATGATAATGAATATTTGAGGAGGGGAGACGACTCAATACTCAAACTGACACTACCGTTTTCAACTGGTTTTACGTCATGATCTATCATTGCTTCATTCCTTTGCTCCTTTTGCAAAACTGATACATTGCTGGAAAGGTTGGTGATGATAAAGCTTAAAAGAATCGTATAAACCGCACGCAGACATAACTATAAAATTATACACACATCCGGCGAAAGTTAGCTTCCTGACTTGGATAGTCACTGGATCGATATTAGAACCAAAAAAGATGATTGTGTGGCTGTGACTGTTGTTTACATTGTTGGAATGAAAGTGTATAAAAATTAAAGGTAAAACAAGCGTTGTTTTCACGTTCTGCTTTCTTTCCATGTTTCTTCTGATTCATGGTTTTTGTCTACTCGTACCAGGTCTTAATAAAATCTCTGCAACAAGAAAAGTATTTGAAACCATTCAGAACGTTAATTTAATTAAGCTTTTAGTAAAGTTTTAAGATTGAGCGCAATACTACAAATCCCATTTTTGATTTAGACGGAAAGAAAGCTTTTTGGGTGTTTTTTCAATAATGCAAGGGACCTTGTTGTAAAAGAAATGTGTAAAAGGGCCTTCTATTTTCCCAGATTTTTAGTGTTTTGATGTTCTTAGATCTGCTTAAGCTTTTATACTTTAGTACTACAACAAACTGATTATGACTCCATATGTCTGATTAAATAAGCATCAACGAAATATAATTGGACAAATAGCTTTAGAATTCGAATAGAAAGGTTTAAAATGGCGTTCAGAATAAATACAAACCTGGATTGTCTACGTTTTGAAAGCGATCCTTGCCTAACTAAGGTGTATATTTGCTAACATGAAAGGAAGAAAGGCAAGCATCCCTCCGGGATTTCTATAAAATGTCAAATTACCAAGGTTTTCTGTTGGAACTAATGTAAGATGCAATAATATAAATGGTGCAGATCTGCCCGTGGACTCTTTTGGCATTGAGCAAGAGATGCTCTCATTAAACTTAATTAAATCAAATGACTTGTCTCATGTGTGCCATGAAAAGAGAATGTAGGAAAAGCAGCATTAATTATTTCAAATGCTTCTACAAAGGAAAGGGCAAACCTATTTACTCATTACGATTAATAGCCAAAGAGAAAATACCTTGTATTCTACGGAATTACATTTGCCCAACCGCATAACATAGAGCAGCTCAATCCAGGACAAAAGGGCAGCCCAATTAGTCATTTCGTTTGTAAAAATTACCTAAATCAAGGTCATTTCAAAAGTTTCTCGCGTTCACTTATAATGCTCGACAAGAGTAAGCCTTGACTCGTATTCAGTTCAGTAATGCAAATAATTTCACACTTGGTATCAGGAAAATTTGCAAATAGTATTTATTGTGCTTTCATCACAAGATATTTCAAAATTTCAATTGCATTATTAAAACAAGCAAGTTGGTCCGATCCATCTATATCATTTATAGTAAGTTTGATAAGTATATAAGAAGATATAGGCAAACAGTAAAAAATGCTGTTTAAAATGGAATGGAACTTAAAAATGTTCAATTTTGTATAATGAAGCCTTCTTTGAATATGAAGATGAAGTAATAAAATATGAACGTTAATTGGCAACGAGTCTGGATTTGGAAGAGGCAGAATGTGTTTTCCCTGGAAATATTCCTTTACTCTTCATATAACTCGTTACTTGATCAGGTATTTCAGCTAGCACCTCTTGCGCCAGCATTACTTGGGCCACTTTGTGAGTATTGTCGTTTGTGGCAATTTCTGGGCGCTTTTTGGATGATGGTGGTGGAGCTGCTAAGGAGCCTGGACCCACGGTGGAGCTCATCCATGTGTATGCATCACGGTAAGGAACGAATTGGACAATATCTAAAAATGAAATTAAATAAATAAGATATGAAGACAAAGAAGAAGATGGTTTCAGCTTACCTCGTGCAGCAGCCTTTCCATTAAAAGAGATTCGGACGGAATCACCATCCAACTCCTCCATTGCTGTATAATCAGCTCCGCCAACTGTTGAAAGCGAATTTTTGTTACTATATTGCAAGCTTAATTTAAAAGCAGCCCCTGAGAGCTCGTTGACTTACCACCAACAATGATGATAGATAGCGGCAAAGTAGACGCGTTCACAATTGCCTGTAAAAATAAAATATCCGTTTTCATTTTCCATACATCAAATTATCAGGAAGTTAATTATGTGACAAACTTCTTTTGTATTTGCCATATCCGTAATGATCCCATCGGTGATTATTAAAAGGATGTAATAATGCTCTCCGTTTTGACTTTGTGAAGCCATCTGTGCCACATGGTTGATTATCGGACTGAAGCAAGTTGGCCCATACATCTGGAAAACGTCATTTTCCTTAAATATACGTTATTTATTTGCACGTGTGTAGAAAATGTGCAAAATTATAAAATAGACATGACTTACTTGAATCTGTCTAATGCAATTCCTTAGTTGGGGCATAATAAGACTCAAGATTAAAGCTGCGTAGGATATCACGATATTTTGTTCTAAAAATAACTTACCGGTAAGCTTCCATCACGCCAGGAATTCCAAAGCAAAATGAATTATCTGTCAAGTTGACAAAAAAGTTATGTGAAACTGCTCCATTAGGAGGTATTCTTGCTCCAAAGCCATAGACAGGAAATAATTTCACGGAGTCGTAGTCCTGGATTATAGTGCCAACGGCTTTGATAGCTTGCTCGTATGGGTTTGGACTGGTTTGTTCTTCTGAGAAATAGTGGAGCGAAGTTGATTCGTTGGGATCACCATTGGAAGCTGTCAAGATTAATAATTAACCTTCAACAAGGAGGAAAAATTGGCAGCTTTATGAACATATATAGCAAAATGTTATTTGCAGACGTACATGTAAAATCAATGGCAAAACAGGCATGGATCTGTGTTCCATTCTGAATGTAATCAAGGAAAGTATAAATGGGTCTAATCTGACAACGCAGTATAAGCAAGGAAGAATTTGTCTCTCGTCCGTCTTTGTCCTTCAAACGGATCCCTCCAGTTCCGAGTTCAATAAGTTGATTAAGATTTGTGCAACAATAGCCAACGCTCTTTTCCGTACCTGTCAGCTCTAATTGAAAAATTTCAACTCGCAAAATCCTTTCTTTATCTCCGTTGCATAAACTTCGGACGGAGATTGTCACTGGAAGCCATGTTGGGTTTTTACTTGATGTCTTTTCACTTCGATGTACCAGTGCATGCTTTCCCGCATCGTTTTGCTTTGAAATAGTGTAGATCAATTTGGGACTTAACAAGCAGCAAGTGGTCGTTCCGATATCACTCCCACCAAACTTTAAAGTTACTTCGTCTTTCAAGGAAGCAAGTTCTTCCGCAAGAAGAATGATCGTTCCAGCCTCATCCTGTCCTTCAGGCAGATCCGCAATGTATGGGCTTGGGTTTAGGGCAGCAGTGAATCCCTGCGATCCCGCTGCCACAATGTGCGCTAAGGTACACTCCAGAAATCCAAGGAAATCATGATCAGCCAAATTGTTAGAAGGTTTGTCAATGTCATACAACTCGAACCTCAAAGGCTGTTGCTCTTCAAATCTGTACTGTATTGTTAGCTAGTAGAAATTCGTTTTAAAGGTTAAAATACCATTTTGTAAAATTCTATAACACTATTTGCATTTCCACTGGTAAATCTACCTTTTTTGTAAATTCGGGGCAAAGCGTATCTTGTATCACTTCTGTTCTTAATATCTCAACAAAATGATTTGATCCCCTTGGCCTATGATGCACAACACACATGGGATCTGACTTTGATAAAACATCCCTGTCAAGTAAATCTCTAGGAAAAGAAGAAAGCAAAATCAGAAGAGAACTTTTACAAGATGCATTTCATTGTTCTGCAAACGTTTGCCAATACGCATACCTGCAAGAAATTGAGATTTCTACTGTGGATGTGGGAACAATGGATGTTCCGGGATTAAATAAATTTCCAGCATCCATTACGTTATCCTTTAAAAATCATAGTTTAACAAATGCACTTTAAATCAATGTAACTTTTCAAAATTTGCTATTCCAATTCTTTGTATCTTCTAAAATAAACTCAATTTCATACCTAAACTGCCTTGTCTGGGTCTCCAATTTATTTTCTTGCTACAATTTTTCAAGCATTTTATAAAATCACAAAACAACAAGCTTTACATTTTCATCTTAACAAATCTCAATCACAAAAATGGAAATCTTCCAAAAAATATCACTTTTAGAAAACATAACAAAATTAAAAACCTCAACTGTAATATGTCAAAATGCCATATTATATCTGAACATTTCTAATTCGCTTTTCCTAAGACTGATTATCACAGGATTTTCTCCAAGAGGAAATGAAAACGTCAATGGAGCTTACTTTACGAAATGCCAATGGAGTCAGGAAAAGGAACATACTGCACAAAAGTTTATGGGCTCATTTTAAAATCCACAAAAGATTTGCAAGTTTGGACTGGGCAGGTGTGTACATATAATGGAAATAATTTTGTAGAAAGATTTATTTGATTACGTTTTGCATGCTGCCACGCTGTGACTATTAAATAGGGGAAAAAATTTGCTTAGGAGAAAGCGTACCTATAATATAAGCAGGTATTTAAAAAGGTATATTGTTCATACATTTCGTTATACGATCTTTCATATTTTTCATTCAAAGGGTAGTAGTAAGTAATTTTATGAACGCAAGGTCTAATATAAGCAAGTTCTCTCCCTATTTCTGTGCAAATTCAACAGTCTCTTTCGTAATTATTATCGCATATCAGATTGTTTTATGAGTTTTAATGCGTGCCTTGTGAACTCTCTTAATATTTTCTAAAACAATATCATTCTTATTTCATCTCTTGCAATACCATCAAACAACACCCAAAACAACCCACGACATTTCTATAATTTTCTCTTTTTCTCGCTCTACCCCAAAAAATCCCCGTGTTGTTGCTCATTTCCTATTTATTCAGCTCATTTTACATACAACGTCAAAAAAGCAAGACGGCGGAAATAGGAAATAGCAGATGCATGTTGTAGAGCAATATAAATAGTTAATATTGATTATGTTTCTTTTAAAAGCTCTCAAATTTGGAACTTCTAAGTTCTTTTACAATCTTGCCAACTTCTCTCCTCCTTTCTTGTTCATTTCGGTATAGAAAACGGAAACCGTTTAATTTTCTTAAGATTCATGTCCATTTTAGGCTGGGTGTTGTATATATGTTGCTTTTGTTGGAAAGGTGAAAAGCTAAATGGTTAATGGACATTCATGCAGAACTCTATTTGTAATGGTAATATGCTCATTTCTTTTGCTAAAAACCGGAATGGCTTTGAATGGAGGAAAGTGGAGAAAGGATTTCGCTAGCCTCTTCTAGATTTTACTTCTAATTTCACTTCTCCCTTTTTTCTTCTTCTTTTCTCATGGGTTCTCTTTCATTTGGTTTTAACTATGTTCATTTCTTCATTGAGCAATGGCAAATGGGCAAGCTAGTGAAACTGGAGAAAAAATTGGCAACAGCACACGCTAACCTCACCCTACGGTCATCGCCGCAGTGTTGTACAAGACTTTTTCTTATCTTGATCGTATGCAAAAGTTCAACAAGTCCTTTTTACTTGGCAAATATTAATTGTAGTTGTTAAGAAGGACATTCCTCCCTAACATATTCATCATTTTCGGTTAAACAATGAAATAAAATTTGCCAAAATCATGTATTCATATAGGTATGAAGGGATTTTATGTGAGAATTAGAAATGTCCTTCTCTTACTCCGCTCTCTGATTTGCAGCAAAGAACGCTGCAGTTATAAAGGATGAATGAGTGTCCTCCACGATATATTTTGTCCTCGTAAATAATGTCACATTATTATTATTTTGCTCGTCAACAAATGACATGACCACCTTACTAGGCTTTGTAACTGGATCATTGAGCTGTTGTAGTATGCAGAAATGAAAATCCACATCGGTTAGGCTGTGTTCACATAATGGCTTACTGGATCTTTATTTTTTATAGCATATATAATGAATTGTATTGTATATTTGCTCAACACAATATAAAACTGGAATTTAATAGTTTTTAAAAATGTAAATTAACAATAGCAACATATATTCAAAATTAAAAACAAATATAAGCATGCTAATACAAGTACATAAATTATTATATGTTATATAAATCACTAGTACTAGTTTATTATTGCCAATCACTACTGCAAATACTAAAAATACTGCATACTTAATTTTAAAAGATTTTTAACTACATATAACCCCTCAGTACTAAAAGATTTAAGTTTGCTTGGTATCGTGTGAGAACACGACAAGTTTAGGAGTCAGTATACTGCACTACAACATTTTATGAGGACATTGTTCTCTATGAAGTTTTTACCAAGGATTTTACAGTTATAAAAAACAAAACGTATAGCAATATCATTCAAGTCATTTACCTGTGCGGTGTGCACTCAATTCAAAATATATATCATATTCCCATGTCAAGATTTTTATAATTAAATGATATTTTGCAAATAAGGACACTCACAATTCTGACATTCGCCCAGCGAAAATACAAGTTATCATATCCGTCATCATGTCTTTTCCACTTAATTTATTCTATTTCGGCTATCTTGACATATACATGATAAATATATAAAATTTATGAAATTTTTTGAAAGAGTCAAAAGTTGAAGGGTCCACCAAACTTCATTTTGTTATTCATATGACTATTTTAAAAATATGAACTGAAAAAGAAAGAAAGCCTACAAATTAACAGATTATTACGTTACGCGAATCTATATGTCAATGAGACTGGAACTAAATTCGAAGAAGATATAAAACAAAAAGTTACACATTGTTGCTGCTACGGCTTAAATCTAATCACGCATTTTTGTACAATTTTGATTCCAATTTCGCCTGGAGTTGCTGAAGTTGGCGTTTTGCTTCGCATTCGGGGAAGTTAGCCAGTTCATAGTACTGTGGTGCAATTTGGAGAAGCCATTCAGGTTTTATATCGGTAACCGTCCTGATGTAGTTCTTAGTTGTCAACACAAATTCATTATATAGAACCCATTGTGGTTTGTGATCCAGACAGGTTGACGGATGAAGCTGTACGGTTTGGTTGTCTTTAATTGTGAGATAATGTCCGCTTCTTTCTAAATGTGCGACCTATTAAAACAAAAGTATAGTGTTAGTCTATGCAGTGATGGAATATTTTTAACGGTAGTAATTTATATTTTTTAAACGACTGTATATGAGCGGAACATACCTGCATGAAAAAGCCTGATATAAGAGCTTTTCGTATGTTGGTGTAGTAATCCCTGGAGCTGAAGTCGGTTGACGTTCTTGCTAAACTAAATCTGTCCATGATCCTAGATAGTTGTTGACGTACATTGTCTGCAGATTTTAAGCTTCTGTAGTTAATGAAGTTGTCATAACACCATTGTGGGTCTTCCATGTCTAAAAGGATAGAAAAAATAATTTTTAGTTAGTTTTAGTTGAGAATTGTTTTAAAATAAAGTATTTTCATCATAAATGTATTGTATTTAGTAGCAAACTTACTCTGCTTGAAAGCATGGTAAACATTTAATAAAGTTAGATGGTCTCCATCTATGTGGGCAAATCTTGTTTTAGCATCATCGGCAGCTTTCTTGGTTTCGTTAGGTCTAACAAAGCATTGCGGTACTGAAAGCATAGCAGTTATTGAAAGGATCTCATTGGAACAGTTGTATTCGCAACTGGAGATAAGCAACTTTGAAAGCTGTGGATCCAAAGGGAATTCTGCCATCATGGCTCCCAATTCAGTAAGGTTTCCATCATCATCCAATGCAGCCAAATAATTTAGAAGCTCTAAGGCTCTCATGAGAGTTTCTGGTGCAGGTGGATCCATAAAATCAAAATGGACCAAGTCATCAATTCCGAGCTTTTTAAGGTTTAACACGACGGAGCCCAGATTAGAACGAAGAATTTCAGGATATGTGTTCTCCTGCATTTCCTGTTTAAAGGCTTTTTCAGTGTATAATCTGAAGCACTTCCCAGGTCGAGTACGTCCAGCACGACCAGCTCGTTGTTGAGCAGACGCCTTACTGATGGGGGAAACAAGCAGGGACTCCACTCGTATTCTTGGATTGTATACTTTCTGTTTGGCAAATCCTGGATCAATTACAAACACTACACCATCAATTGTTAGCGATGTTTCAGCGATATTTGTCGACACTACTACTTTGCGCCCAATTGCTCCATTGGACCGTTTTGGAGGCGCCGCTTCAAAAATCCTTTGTTGAAGATGAGGTGGCAGAGTTGAATACAAAGGAATACACTTCAACTCCCCTACCTCGGGGCCTAAATTGTCGATTTCCCGTTTAATTCGCTTACAAGCTTCCTCAATTTCCTCTTGTCCTGTTAAGAACAGCAGAACGTCACCATCCACCTCTTCGCACATGTGGATTTGTACAACCGTCCGGATGGAAGCCTCTAAATAATCCCTCTCTGGCTCAGGAGTGTAAAAGATTTCGACAGGATGAGTTCTTCCAGGAACATTCATTAATGGAGCGTTATCAAAATATTGCTGTAAAAATGATATCAAAATTTAATGTTTTAATTATAAAGTACAGGCGAATAATTTTAATATTAAAACGAGAGCTTTCAAACATACCTGAAACTTTCCAGCATCCAAGGTAGCAGACATAATAACCAACTTCAAATCCTTGCGTTGTTTCGTCACTTCTTTTAAAACGCCCATCAATATATCAGTAGCAAGTGTCCTTTCGTGAGCCTCGTCGAGAATAATAACTTGATAAGAGTCCATCATTGGATCCGACATCCCTTCTCGTAATAACATACCATCAGTCATGTACTTCAAAATTGTTTTTGGAGATGAGCAATCTTCGAAACGAATGCTGTAACCAACTTCACTTCCCAATGCAACATCCATTTCTTCAGACACACGCTGAGCTACTGACATGGCAGCCACTCTTCTAGGTTGGGTACATGAAACTCCCCTGGATCCCATAGATTTTGCGAATTCGACACACCATTGCGGAATCTGTGTAGTTTTTCCACTCCCAGTCTCACCCACCAACACGATTGTTTGATATTTTTGCAAAAGTTCCATAAACTTGTCCTTGTATTCCCATACTGGAAGTTGCTTCCTTTTCTTCAGGAGCTCGAAATACCTGGGTGTGAACGCTACTCCAGAATAAGGATTCACCTGCGGATTCAGAGCTATTGCTGCCAACGCTGCGTTTTCTTCCTTTTTCCTATAATTAAAAATATTTAGATTTAAAATTCAATAAATGTAAAATTTTCCATATTGATTTTATTTTTGCTTTGATAAACTCACGGCTTCTTTGCGTTCCCCGTGTCGGCTATGTCCAGCCTTGGTCTTCTTGACATGGTTACAGCTTTGAAAATTACAAACGCTTCACAAATATAATGTCTGCTTTTGTCTTCAAAGTTGAAATTGAACCAGACCACGAATGAATGATTGCCACGGATTCACTGCATAGGTTTTAAACTTTAAAGTTTATTAAACACAATAAAATCCTACCACTGTCCCTAACCACTTTCAAATCAGTACTAAAAGTACGTTCAAACTCACAGAGAATATATATCAACCAATTTAATTAAAATCGTTGATTTAAACGTTTTATAAAAGCGTCAATACTGAGAATTACCACGTATGAAGACTATCATTATTACATAATAAATAACGTTCTCGAATGGACAACGTCAGCAACGTTCAACTCTGTTGCTGTTGACCAAATAGTGTCACTTGTATTAAATTTCAAATGCATGCACACATACAAGAATATATGACTATGATACAATGATGATACTATGATACAATTAAAACAATGTTTAATTTTAATTAGATATATTTAATTATTTTCGTAGAATTATGTGTGTGGTTCGCTGTCGTTTTTAAGACTGTCGTCCGTCCACCCATCTAAACCAACACCGCCAGTCTCGCCACCATTCGGAGACGTCGTCTAAACTTGCCCCGTTTGCTACATTATCCGCGTCCTCTCTTTTACGAAGCATTTCCCATGCTTTTGGGGAGCAGTGGCCCAGCACATGAGCCAAAGCATAGCGCCAACTAAAAATATTTCTTTTTCTACACGAGCAAACCAGGTGTACTCAAACAAAACAGAAGCACATGCACAAAAATTTCTTAAATTATTTTAAAAATTTATGACAGTGATTTTGACTAATTTTAAGGTTAATTATGGGAACTAAGCAATTTCATGAAATGGGGTTGGACGACCGGCTTTTAAAGGTAATGTTTAGATTTGGAAACATTTTTTTTGGATTTATTTGACTTTGTTTTTAAAAGGCGGTTGCCAAGCTGGGCTGGAAGGAGCCGACCATGATCCAAGAGAAAGCTATCCCGTATATTCTGGAAGGGAAAGATGTACTGGCACGTGCGAGAACGGGTTCTGGAAAAACTGGGGCTTTTTGTTTGCCCACTCTTCAGAGATTGTTGGATATCAAGTCTTCGGCTCGGGAACAAGCAATTCGAGTTTTGGTCCTGGCTCCAAGTAAAGAGCTTTGTCATCAGATTGCTACTAATTTTCAACAATTGGCTGGATTTTGCAACAGGGATGTGAAAGTGATTGATGTGTCTGCTCAAAGTGATTTGAATTCTGTCAAGTCGTTACTCAACGAGAAGCCGGATGTTGTGGTGTCAACTCCTACTAGGATTTTATCACATCTTAATGGGAAAAGTTTGGATTTGAAGGAGTCGTTGGAAATGTTGATTATTGATGAGGCGGATTTAGTGTTTTCTTTTGGGTTTGAAGAGGATCTTAAAAAGTTGATGGGATATCTTCCCAAAATGTATCAGGCTGTTTTGGCAAGTGCCACATTGTCTGAGGATGTTATCGAATTGAAAAAACTTGTATTGCATAATCCAGTCGTTTTGAAGTTGCAAGAACCCCTGATACCACCTTCATGTCAGCTTGCACATTACGTGATCCGAGTAAGTGTTTATAATTTTCAATTTTATTAGTAATCAAATCAATACGATTAGTGAAACTTAATGACTTTTTTGTTTTTTGTAGGCAGAAGAGGAAGATAAATTTGTACTGATCTATGCACTTTACAAGTTAAATCTTGTACGGGGAAAGTCTTTAATTTTTGTTAATACAGTAGATCGTTCTTACAAATTGAAGCTTTATTTGGAACAGTTTGGAATCAAAGCTTGTGTTTTGAATTCTGAACTCCCTCAAATGTCGAGATGGCACACTGTCCAGCAATTCAATTTGGGTGTTTACAATATAATTATTGCTTCAGATGATAGATATTTAAACGAAAAGGCTCCTGAGCAAATAGTTAAGAAGGAGAAGGAAGGGTTGGTTTAAAATAATTTTTAAAAACTCATGTGTCGCTGTGGTTTTTGGTAGTTTTAATAAAGCCATAAAATTATGCATTTTTCAGTGAAGAACAAGCTGGACCCAGTCGTAGGAAAGATAAAGAATCAGGAGTTTCTCGTGGAATCGATTTCCAATTCGTGGCAAATGTAATAAATTTTGACTTTCCTGTTGACTCAGCTTCATATCTGCATAGAGTAGGAAGAACTGCCAGAGGAAATAATCAGGTATGACACCCAAGATTTCTTTTATTCTCATATTTTCTGTAAGTTTTGGTTTTTTATTCTTGATACTATTTTTTGTTGTAGGGCGCGGCTCTGTCATTTGCAAGCGTAAAGGAAACTTCTTTAATGGAAGAGGTACACAACTTTCGTAATTGCAAAAAACTTTTCAACCATTATGTTAATTTTCAACCATTAACTATATATTGTTGATGATTTAACAAATATTTTAGGTAGAGACAGCACTTCAAGAATTAAGTGGCGAGGATTTCACCCTGAAGCCTTTTAATTTTAAGATGGATGAAGTTGAAGGGTTCCGCTATCGTGCAAAGGACGCTTGGAAAGCTGTCACTAGGATTGCCGTCAGGGAAGCTAGGCTGAAAGAGATACGACTGGAAGTGATGAACTCTCAGAAATTAAAAGTACGTAACTTGTGTCATTTTGTTCATAATAATTTTATTACTACTGCAGCAAGTACGAAATATTGTATTTATTTTACCACATTATAGATTACAATAATAATGAATTTCTGTACTATATTTAGGGTTACTTTGATACAAATCCAAAAGAACTGCAGGCATTACGTCATGACAAATCATTGCGTACAGTGAAGCAGCAACCTCATTTACGCCATGTCCCGGAATACATTGTTCCAAAAACTCTGAAGCAACTAAGTCGTGGAAAATTTGTAAGGAATGTTGGCTCTACTTCATCTGGATACATTCCTTTTCCACAAAAATCTAAAAAACGCCGGGGCAAAATGGGAAAAGGTTCTGGCAAGGTAAATGAATAGAAATGTGTCACTAATTGAGTTTAAACCTGTATTCGGCATAAAATAATTTTGTCTTTTTAAATTATTTTAGGGTAAAAAGTCTGACCCTTTGATGAGTCTTCAATTCAGCGGATTGCAAAAGAAGAAGAAGAAAAAGAGTAATTAAATAATAATTAAATATTAAATTAACGTTTTTATAATTTTCGCATTCCCCTGTATAAAATATATTATGAAACGGATATTAGTATAATAAATATTAAAATTTTGACTATTAATAGTATTAATACTTATCACACAAGTCAATAATAATTCCATTTTACTACGGAATTGATGCATGCATAAGTAATAAATATTTTGCTCACTTTTTCGCTTTCTTTCCAAGCATAGCATTTTGTATTGAAATAACAAAGGTTTTCCCCTTCAATCACTTTCTTCATAGAAGAAGGGACAAGAGTTACCATGACAACATTGACATAACATTGTAGAGGTGAACTTGCAAAATGACTTGTATAACGAGCGTAACGCTAGACTTGCAAAGAACAATTTGTTTTATTATCGAACTAAGTTTAAATATGAACTGTTAAATTATAAGACATCTTCAAAATGAATCTACAACATTTAGAAACCGTAATTCCTGTATCGGCAGCCGTTCAGGTAATAATCACACCAAATACAAAACTATATACAACACATGATTGTTCCAAATCAATAAGCATATTTTTAAAAAACTGCAATTAAAGTTAATTAATTTCGTAATTAATTTTTATTGGGCATTAAAAGCATGGTTGCGAAAGGATTGATGCAGTTGCGTGGGGGCGTACTGATGACAAGTTAGCTGTTGGACGGAGTGACAGGATAATTTACCTTTACGATGAGAAGGGTGGACTAAGAGACAAGTTTCAAACAAGGGCAAAGGACCCTTCCGATGCTAATTCACAGACGTACATGATAACTTGCATGGCATTCTCCCCAGACTCCACAAGACTTGCTGTTGGTCAAAGCGACCTAATCGTGTACGTCTATAAAATTGGGGAAGAGTTTAAAATGAAAAAGTCAATTATTCACAAATTTCAACAACCAGCTTCAGTTACAAGCATAGCTTGGCCAAAGGAAAATGAAATATTCTGTGGCTTGCTGGATGGGAAAGTGAGACAATGTCACACAGCTTCTCGAAAAGGGCCTAAGACAAGAACCGTCATGAGTAATGAAAGTTGCAACATTGCGTTGATGTCAAAGTACAAAAAGATAATTCAAATTGATTATCATCATTATTTAAAATAACTTTTCATAATTGAAAATTACAGCGTATGGGGAACAGAGCTGATAGCTTCATTTACAGATGGGAAAATAGCAGTTTTTGAAGTCGGAGATGATGATTCGATATCATTAGTACGCAGGCATAATTTATTTAAAAGTTACAATGAAACGTTCATTTTAACCCGACAATTTCGTAATTTTTAAACTTTTCAGATTACAGTGATAAAGCACAGTTGCCCACCCACAGCTCTTGCTCTGATGAACGACGCCGTGTTGGCAGGAGGTTACGACAAAAAGCTTGTAATTTATGATAAGAGAAGTGGAGAAGTGAAGCAAATGTTTGACTACAGTTTGGATTCTGAAGAAAGGGAATTTGCATCTGCTGCAGCAAACCCTGAAGGAAAGTCGGTGGTGGTTGGCAGTTACAATAAATTATTTGTCTATCACTACGTTCCACGAAGGAAGGAATGGCAAGAAGGGAACGCCCAAGACTTTGATTCTCTCTATATGGTTTCCACAGTCCAATGGAAAAGAGATGGGAGTGCGCTTGCAGTGGCAAATAATATTGGCGCCATGTATTTGATGGAAGCAGTATACAAGTAAATATTTAAATGTTTCAAACCACTGAAAAATAAATTTGGATTTTAAAACTTTACCATTCTCCACAGGCGAACAAGACATGAACGCTTTGAAATGATATATTCATCGCCAAGCAGCATAATTCTGAATATTTTTGATCCTCAAAAATCTGTGCAAATAAAGTCCCGTTATGCCTGTGAAATTTTGGAAGCCAAGTTGTCAAAAGACGGGAACTTTGCAATAGTTAAAACTGGAGATACTCTGATTTTATGCGAAGTAGCTACAAACCTGTCCAGTGAAATTCCATGGCTGTACAATGAAAAGAGCAAGGAACGTTTTTATTTTGAGTATGAAAACGTGGCTGTGATATATTTCGAATCGGAGTTGACCGTTGTGGAGTATGGGAGGGATGAGACTTTGGGATCCTACAGGGTGGACACAATGAATACACTTGTGCTTAGCATCAGGGTCAGCAAACGGAATCAAGGGAATGGGGAAAGCGTTAGTAAAAAGTTGGCGTACTTGGTGGACCCAAGGACTATTGCAGTTGGTAGGTCATTTGGTTTAATTAACTACTTTTAATTAAACGATTTAAAATGTTAATCAAGGTCATTATAAATCTTTTGTAGTTGATTTGCAATATAATTTAACTGTTGGAAATGTCTCGCATGATATGAAAATCGATTGGCTGGAGCTGAATGAATCGGGTTCCAAGCTATTATTTCGAGATAAAAGAAGTCGGCTGTATTTATACGGTGTGGACTCATCCAATAAGTTGCCGTTAGTAATGACTTGTGAATTTGTGCAGGTAATTTATAGATCAAGAAATAGAGTTTTGTATCGGGATATCGCGTAAAATTTTTTATTTTTAATTAAAGTGGGTTCCTGGCTGCGATGTTGTTGTAGCTCAAACAAATGGCCTCCTTCGAGTATGGTATAATTTAGAAACTCCTGACGTTACGGTTGACCACGAAGTTACTGGAAATGCCATAGAAGTATTCAAAAAGTCTGAAAGGGATCCCACCGTGGTAGCATTTGAGGATGGGTCATCAACTTATGAGCTCACCCTGGATGAAGGACGAATTCAATTTGCAACTGCTTTGGAGTCAGGGAATTTGTTCCAGGCTGTGTGGCACCTTGACAATTACACAATGTCACCGGAAGTCTTGGCAATGTGGCAAAGACTGGCTCAAGTTGCACTTGAAAATTATGAGCTGAGAATAGCACAAAAGGCGTATTCCGTTTTGGGGGATGTGCCCCGTGCAAAGTTTCTTTTCAATACGATTGAGCTAATTCGAGGTCCAGGAGAAAGTCAAGAACAATGGTATGCTCCAGGCTACTGGAAAGAACACCAAATGTGTGTTGCCAGACGAAATATTCTTCTTGGAAGGATAAAAGAAGCGGAAGTGGTTTTCATACGACATCTGGACGTCGACAATGCACTATCAATGTACAGAACATTTTACATTTTGAGTTTGAATATAAAAATGGGGTAAAAATGATAATAATTTTGGTCATTTTGTTGCAGGTACCAAGTTCTTCAAAGATGGGATGAAGCTATAACGCTGGCAAAAGTGAAGAATCATCCAAAGTTAAGTGAGCTCCTCTCTGAATTTACACAAATGGTGTACCGAGATCGAGATTGGTATGAAGCAGGGAAATTCTTTGAAAGCATAAATTCATTCAACCACGCCATATTTCACTATCTGGAAGCTGGCTTTCCCACACACGCTGCACGTTGCGTCAGCAAAACCAAATCAAAATTTGATTCGGATCTTCTTGAAAGGTTGGGAAGTACTTTGGTAGATATGAGGTTTTATGAGACGGCTGGGGACTTTTTCAAAACCACTGGGCAACGTGGCCGTGCATTGGACTCTTATAGAAAGGGGAGATGTTTCGAAAAAGCTTTGAGACTGGCGAAACGCTACTATCCAAACGAGGTTACCAATATTGAAGAGGAGTGGGGAGATTGGAAATTTTCATTGAGGGATATTGACTCTGCTGGTTATCATTACATTGAAGCAGGAAATCTTTACAAGGCGGTAGAATGTGCTCTAGAAAGTCGTCAGTGGAAGAAAGCAGCGCAAATTGTTCAAGTAATTGAGTCTCAGAATGTCCCGTGACTTCATTTTTTATTGAGTTGAGAAAAATATTTTTGATAATTAACCAACAGGGAATGAAGGATGATGGAAACATCATAAAATATTGGATGAGACTTGGTGACTGCCACTCTGGCGAAGGAGAATATGCTGACGCTGAGAATTGTTACATAAAGGCGGATGCACCAAAGAAGGCCATTGACATGTATGCAGCAAATGGTAAGATAAATCAGTCACTTTTGACATTTTGAGAAAACTATAAATATTTAATAATAATTAAAATTCCTTAAGAAAAATGGGACGACGCTGTGAGAGTGGCAAATAATGCTAATTTCAGTAGGGAAGAGTTGAGAAAAGATTACATTCAATATGCAGTCCAATTCATTGAACAAGAAAAGTATCCGCAAGCAGAAAAACTGTTGATTGCAATGGATGAAATTGATCAATGCATTGGAATGTATGCAAAGGCAAAAATGTAAGTAAAAAACTAAAATATCCTCCAAACTTAAACGGCTTCTTATGCAAAGTATTTCCAAAAATATTTAATTTTAGGTATGATCAAGTTCTTCGTATTGTAAAAGAACATCATCCAAGTCACTTGGAAAAGACAGCAACTCATGTAGCCGAAATGTTTTTGAAGGAAAATGACATGAAAAGTGCGGTTTCCACTTTCCTTGCTTGTGGACTATGGCAAAATGTGACGACCTTGTACCAAGAGCGTGGAATGTTTGCAGATGCGCATCAAATTGCATCCCAATACGGGGGAAATAAAGCAGCGACCTATGTTGTTTTCACTTGGGCAGCCACACTTTCCCCAGACGGGGCTGTGAAGCTTTTAAAGAAATACAACTGCTTTGATGAAGCCATCACACACTACAATAACCACGGAAATGTGGAATTGTCAGCGGAATTGTGTCGCCTTGGATCTCATGAAAAGCTGCAGGAAATATTGTACCAAATGGCAATGCAGGCGGAAGCGAAAGGGGATTTAGAAAATGCAGCAAAACATTATTTGGAAGGTGGGATGAACTACGAAGCTATTGAAATGTACCTGCGGAGGGAACTATTTGATGTGGCCATGGACATTGCTAAAAGAACTTCCAAAGAAGCTGTGCAGAAGGTCATGATTTCCCAAGCGGAGCACATGTTCTTTGCCAGAAATTTTATTGCGATGGAGAATTTGCTTCTGAGGGCCGAGAAACCTGAGCATGCAGTAAACCTTTACAAGGTACACACAAATTAAACATTTATTTAAAACTTTGATGCAATTTGGCTAAATATCAAGTTAAAAATTAAATTGTACTAAATTTAAGCGGGCAAATATGTGGAACGAAGCATTTCGTGTTTGCAAAGACAGTTGTCCACAGTATATGGAGCAATTACAGCGAGAATTTGACAGTTCTGATGCAAAATTAACTGTGCATAATGATGCCGAGTCGATAATTGAGCAAGCAAAAAGATATGAAAAGCTTGGCGAATACAAGAGAGCTGTGGAATGTTATCTTCAATTAACACCGGAAATGATGGAGGGCAACCCAGGTGCCCTAGCAAAGTGTTGGTCCCGTGGTGGAGAATTAGCTGTAAAGTTTCTAAAGCGAAGTCAGGCAGAATATGTTGTACAAACTGTTTCACCTCTACTTATGGGGATTCACATGCACATGGAAGCTGCAAATTTGTATATTTTGCTAGGATTTAAAGAATTAGCTGTAGAAACGTTGATTGCTGGAAATTTATGGGATGAAGCTAAGGACCTTGCTGGTGAAGTCTCTCCTGAGTAAGTTAAAATAATGTATGCAATAAGAGTATTCAAAAAGGCTAAAACCAATTTTAATCTAGAATGGAACGCTATGTTACTGAGCAACAAACAAAAATGCTAAAGCAAGTTGGACAGGTTGATGAACTGGAAAATTTGAACCTGGCAGCAGCTTTAGATCTTTTGTGTGAACAAGGACAATGGAAAAAGTGTCTGGAGAAAGCAAAGAAGCAAGGCGGAAGTGTTTTTAGTATGTACCTTGCTAAATATGTAACGCACCTTTTGAAACACAATCAGTTGGACGACGCAATGAGTGCATACGCCGAATACGGTCCCCCAGCAGACAAGCAACATTATGCTTTGTACAAGGCTATTTCCATGATCATTTTTGGAAATGCACAGTATGACCAATTGCCAAGCTGGATTCGATTACGCGATATCCTCTTTGATGTGGTAAGGACATTTAATCAGTAGAATAGTTTTTACCTTTTCAAACCCTAAACACACTTAAATTTGAAAATATATTTCAGATAAATGCAATGAAAGTGACTCCGGATGCAACATCCAAGTACAAAGTAAACTTGGAGAAGATTTTGTGGTGTGCGCATTACTATGTAAACCGGATCACATTTCAAAAGGTTCAAGGAATGGAGCAACTTGCGGCAAAAATATCCATTTCATTACTACGCTATATCGGCACGGTGCCAGCAGAAAAAGCATTTTATGAAGCCGGACGGGCTTGTCGGGTAAAACATAAAACTGTAGCCTTGTTCCTTTACAATGCAAAGTCAGATCTTTTATAACAACCTAATTACCTTTTCTAAGGACTGTGACTGGAAAAATATGGCGTTTATATTCCTGAATCGTTTTATGGACATTTACGACGCCATTGAGGATGGAATGAGCAATACGGGAGAGTTGGACAACACTGACTTTCTAAATACTGATATTCCCCTTGAAGTGGAGCTACCACAACAACACATGGTGTCCCGAAATGTATACGACGAAGCAAGGGAATGGATTTTAGCAGCATCCATGGATCCTGACATTCAACAAGCTTTGCGACTAGACGAAAGAGGAGTTTTTGAGGCTTCTTTAGTTCCAGGTCCGAATGGCGTTCCCTGTGATCAATGCCTTCTTTCCGGGTACCCGGTTTTAGGACCAAGGGTTAGTTTCAGAGTGAGCAACAGGGCTGCAAATAGAGACGATTGGAATAAGATGGTGATGGCTGTGAAAAGTACGCATAATCAAGATTTGCAAAATATAATTGAGTTTATTAATGATTGGTGTGGAGCAAATCCAAATTATATATTTTAATTAAGTATCTTGATGCAAGTAAAATGAAGAATTCCGCGTAATGAATCCAAATGGGAAGAGAAATAAAATTAGTATCTTGCTATGCAATTCTTTGTTTTTATTTTAAAATAATTCTCATAAGTACTCATTCGGATAAATATAGATACTATCATGATACGTGACATAGACAAAGCAATTATGATTCTTCCAGTTGATTCCTTCATCAAGGTCATTCTGAGGGATAGCATAAGGTCCTACTTTAAAGCCTGAAACAAATTTACAACTCTTAATATGTAACAACAAGGTTTTAAATAAATGACTAGTTGAAATGCGCTACCTGCTGCAGTTTCTTCAAAATTAAACTGCACAATACATTTTTCTACTTCTGGATCTAACGTTCTATTCACAAGATATGTTTCGCCTTCCCATCCGATAACTACAAAGGAACCATTGCAAGCTTCTAGTGCAAGAACAGGGCTTTGGAGTTGAGTGATTCTACACCAAAAGAATGAAATGAAACATGTTTGCAATTAGAAAGGAATTTTACACTGAATCTAAATTAACGTTTTGGTAGACTTTAAGAACTTACATATCAAATGAATCGTCATGACATAACATGACCGTTCCGTCCAGTGTTGCCACCGCATAATGATCCGCACCTTCATTTGACTCAAAGGGATGAATATTACCAACAACTTCTGTTGACGTGTCAGGATTTTGTATCTTGCTTAGATTAAGTGAATAGTGTTGTACTGAAAATGAGCTATTGCTGCTGTAAATTGAAATATTTTTTATTATTATTACTTTTTCGGAATTTAAAAACTTTTAAACATTTAAATAAAACTTACCTTGTTGAACTACAACTAGAAATATCAAATTTTTCGTAGGTTACAGTTTCAATTTCATTTCCTTTCCCGTCAGTATCAGTCATAGGGACATTACTTATTTTTGACACAGTGCCACCAGGTTGCCCCACTAAAATGTAGGTTCGATTTTCAGTATCTTTATGAAGCGCTATTGAACCAATCTGATTTGCAAATTCCCATTTGTTCAATCCCTTAAGTTTACCACAGTAAACTAAATCACTGACTTCAGACCTCTGATCTTCTGCTTTTTCGTCTGTGTTTTTCTTATCACCCTGTTTATCGTAACAAATTATTAGTTTGCATTTATTTAAAGAAGTATAATAACAACATAAATTAAAACTTTTGCTTGCTTCTTCAACGTCTAATTCTGAAAACCACTGATACGTCCTGAGAACCCGGTCCGTTAGGCCGACAATTAATTCCATTTCTGAAGACAAAGAGAAAATATAACATTTACAAAGAAGAATTCATGCATTTAACTTTTAGCAGGTGTAGATATATACAAATACATTTAAATCTTACTTTTATCATTATTTACATCCCCAATTAAGGCCGACTTAATGTTACAGACAATTCTTTGGGAATGAAAAGGCTGAATAATTTTAAATTCGGCTATTGACGCTGAGGCATCAATAGAAGAAAGATCATCTTTGGCATCGTCAATGCTCAGTTCGTATTCAACGTCGAAGATGTGACACCAACCCTCTATCGTGATCACCGCTGTAACATTTTTAGATATGTTGAGCAAGTCGCCCACAGAAATAGTAGAGATTGTTCCTAAATCACAGGCTTTTCCAATGCACCGGTCCCCTCGATATACAAACATATCCCCATCCGTATTACCCACAATGAGCTCACTCAACCCATCATTATTACAGTCGCCTAAACAAATTGCCTCTTTTAGGATTTTCCCATTGAACTTTACTTCTAAACAATCGACTAAGGATAAACATTGCATTTTTCAGTCTAAAAATTAAAAGCTCACCCTATTTTAATAATTGAAAGAAAAAAACTAAAAAACATCTATTTTATAAATTTGCTTATGTATTTTTAAAGCACAGGAGGTTTTGTATTGTTAATTGCAGATAACGAAATTAGTTCGGAACCCTCTTCGTCCAAAAATTCTTTTTTGTTACTTCCTAAGTTTAATGGAACTCGATCAGGTAACATGTGAGGATACAGCATTTGCCACCGACTAGGAGGCCAAACAATGGCCTTTGCTTGTGATTTAATTAAGCCAAGAGCGACTGGGCCAAATACTGTTGAATCATACGATCGGCCTCGGTGATCTCCTTCGACCCAAACGTGACCCTGTGGGACTCTCACGTATCTTATGCTATTGTCGCTATCCACTGTTTGAATCACGTCTCCCTATGAAATATTAAAATAAATATTCCAGGAATACCTTGTAAAATATTTATTCTCAAGTTGTAAATTATTACCGGCACTCCAATAACGCGTTTGATAAGTCGCTGCTTTGGGGTCCGTGGTGAAATTAAAGCTACAATTTCTCCTCTCGCGATTTTATTATACTCGTTTTTAACAATTGGCCAGTTGTAGAGAAAGACAAAATCTGGAATTGTGCTTGGCGAGTTATCTGGATTTAGGAGAGGTTGCATAGACGATCCTTCCACTTTGGCTACATATCCGAAAATATCTATCAGGGTAATTCCAGCAGGAACTCCAAATGCAAAGCTCTTAAAGACAAATTTAAGGGAGGAAAAGGAAAACATCGAGGGCTTCTAGTAAAACAGATGAAACGCTCGTATCCTAACTCTGGTCACGAAACTGTCATACGAGTCCTCTCCCAAGCAGCCACTCCCTTTAAATCCACCAAATTTAATTACAGTCAACTTAAGAGTTTAATTAAAATTCAATGCCGGGTTTGGCTTAAGATAATTTTATTTAAACTGGTACCTTTGTTGACTCCAGGCAGGTATCTTCGAGGTATTTGTAATCAGCACCATTTGATTTTAAATAGCAAATTTATAAAATGCTTCCAAATTCATGTCACTTTAAACTGAGGATTATTTAATTTCACTTGTTAAAATTTCCTAAATGCAACGTCTTTTTGATAGTTTCAATTTCGTAAATACTAATTTTTGGTAAAATTAAATTTCGAAAAATCAAATTTAAACTAAGAACAGGATAAAATGATTTTTGGAGTTGGGATGATCAGCTTGTTGAAAACTTTGAATCCAGTTTATGCGCTCTTTTTCAACCCGCACACAAATTTGAGCAAACACAAATTTGATGGTGCAAAGCATCTGCTTTTGCTGTTGATGATGCTACTTCCTTTGCAAAGTAAATTTCCTCACAAACAACTTTTTTTGGCTTCAACAAAACAAGAGAGGCAAAATAGGGGAGACTGAAGTCATTTTTTACAAAAAGAACCTCTCTCCTTCTTGCTGACTTGTCTTTTTGCCCGCTCCTTCATTAAAACTATTTAAATTTGGTTTAAAGATAACCAAGTGGATTATCTTCTTAAAAGGAAAGGTTATCAACAGTAAAATTACTTTTTGTGAAGGTATGCAAAGCAGTGGGAGTGGTGGTAAAGTTATTAAGACACACTGAAAGTTGGTTAACGTGTGTAAAAGTATAAAGTTTGTGTAAAGAAATTTGGTTAATTCAAGTGAGGACCTAATTTTGTAAGTGCTGAAACATGGATGACGACAGTGAGTGTCCAGACTCGACGGTGATAGACGATGAAGAGGAAATGGAGGATGATGAAGAGGTGATGATGTCCTCAATCCCATTCAGTCACAGACGAAGCCTGGATGAACAACAGAGTAGCAGGATTTCTTCAACTTTTGGTGCCGCTGGAAACTTCCAATCTTTACCGTCACTCCCGCCATTACCTAAATTAATATTACGCCCGCCAGCGTTGGGAGGACACTATCCAAGTGTAAGCTTTGCTTCCCAACTTGGAAGCAGCGGATTAAGTTCCTCACGTGTTGGAAGCTCAGGTTCCTCTCGTTTGGACAGTCTTCATCATTCACAACTTGGATCGTCTTCAGCTTCTTCTAGGCTTCCATTTCCTTCGTCATCAGCAACCCCGTCAAATTCAAGAGTTAGCTTAAGCCCTGCTCCACCCGTTTCTTCTTCCAGGTCATCTTTGCCTGCTTTGCCTCGGCTGGAACAAATGTCTAGATCGGAGCTCACCATTTCAAGGGTTGGTTCCGCTGGAACAAGTTCAGGTTCTCGAGGTGGATCTAGAAATGATTTTGCTCGGGTTGGGGGTGTTTCTATTTCAAGGGTTGACGGTTCTATGCCAATGGCTCGTGCTGGAGGGTCTAGTAGTGGTGGTTCGTTGACCAAACGAATTGCTATTCCGGCTTTACATCGAATTGGCGGAAGTAGATCTTCGGGGTCAGTGGGGCTGCAACAAGCAGACCTTTCTGCAACGTCGAGAAAGTTTGGTCGGAGGTTTTTAAAATCATCTCCTGTCCCAGTGCCTTCTTCTCCCAAGCCGCAAATGCAGAAGATGCCGATGTCAGTTGTGAGAGCAGCTAGTACAGAAGAGTATTACTCACCACCTCCTCAACGGTCTCACTCAGGGGGCAGATTATCCTCGGATGATCCTACTGCAATTGATGCAGAAACTGAAGGATTGATGGAGTTTAGTGAGGGTCGAAGGCAAGGATTCTTTGGTGGCTCAGTGACTCCTGTTAGCCTTTCAAGTAGGAAGTCCTCTCTTGCTTCTTCTGAATCATTAACGTCACAGCAAAGCAGTCAAGGGATTAAGCTTCATATTAGTAAGAGTAAACGGCCTGTAGGAATAATGGATGATGATGAATCGTACAGCCCGGAACGAGCGACAACGTCAAGGGGTCCATCCTTTAGTTCCGATGTTAACATGGGAATTCCATTTGAATTCCAATCAGGAACGAATTCTACTTACAATAGGGGAGATGGAATTAATGATGATGAAATGACTGTAAAACCATTTTCATTAAAGGATAGACTAAAAATTCCATCAGGACTTATTATTGACGAAGCGCCAGTAGATGATGAAGATGAGAGTGCTAAAGATATGATGATGTATGAGGAAAGCAGTCCTAGCGTCGCGGCACCTTCATTTATGCAGCGTCTACTAATGGACACTACACCATCAAACCTTGTGCCAACAGCAACCCCAGGTGTGATCAGGAGAACTCGCAGGAAACGAGAACCAGCTGAAACTCCTCAGTCTCCTCCAAAAGTACGGCGAAGAAGAGGAGGGGGAGCTGGTCTGATGGAAGCCACACCGGTTCCTACCACTGTAGTAAGCATGAATCAAGCCGCAATTTTAGTTACTACTGATGCACTCGGTAGTCCTTCTAGAGGAAGGGGAAGAGGCACTGGAAGAGGTCGAGGTAGACCCAGGGGTTCCACAAATAAGGCCAAATTGGAGAGAGAACTACTACAAAAAGCAAATCTTTTGCAACAACTCCAAAGTCAGAATCAAGACGAAGAAGCTCAACTTCCTCCATCAGCGGACGAAATTGAATCCAAAAATATTGTAAAGGAAGATGTAGATGGTGTTAAGGAAGGTGAATCTCCTGTCGTGGATACTACATCTCCTGGGATTCTGGAATCGAATAATGCTACACCGCTTCCACTAGAAGGAGATCCTACAGTCAACTCTGAAATTACTTCAAATACTACACCATCCCCTACAAGGAAGCCTAGAGGGCGAAGAGTAGCTGCTGGCACACCACGTGGGGCTGCAACTCAAAATGATACACCACGTCGAGGTAAAAAAATTATCAAAATACTACTACAAATAATATTGAATCAAATCCTGAATGCAATGATTTACAATCATGAATACAATTGTTGTGATTGAATTGTGTGGTCTTATTTTGTTTTTGTCAACAACTTTTGCAGGAGCAAGAGGCGGTACTAGAACGCCAAGAGGCTCAAAAAAGAAATCTCCAGAAGAAAAGAAACAGAAAGTAAAGCCAGAAAAGAAGGAAGCTGTTCTTGTTTCACCTCCAGTGCAAGTATTTGAAGAAGAAACAAGGATGAGCGCTGATATAAAGCCTCCTGTCCCAGAACGACTCAGTGGTGAGTGAAAGTTGAACATATTTAAAACAATTTCTTGTTGCACTAGCTAAAATACCAAATGGTTTAACATAACATAATTAACATAATTAACTTTTTTTAGCTTTAGCTACTCCTATTGTGGTTGATGAGGAATCTCGTGCTAGTAACGTAAGCTCAACCAGCACCTCCACAACAAATAAAGCAAAACGGTTTACAAAAGATCCGATAGAAGAAAGGAAGCCAGTTACAGCCGAGACTTTGTTTGAATATCAGTGGCCATTGAATGAAAAAGACGCAGAATTTTATTTTCTACAAGAGCAAATCTCTGAATTTTTGGGAGTTAAGTCATTTAAACGGAAATATCCTGATATTCGACGCCGAATTGTGGACATGGAAGAAAGGGACTACTTAAGAAATTCAAAAGTTGTCTCAGAAACTCAGTGTGATCTCGGCTTAACAGCGGTTTATAGCTGTGACGTTTTAGATATCATGTGCAATGATTTCAATGAAAAGTATGAGGAGTACAGGAAAGCCTATCAGGAGAAGAAGGAACAGGAATTGGCTAAACTCAAGCCGCAAAATGGTACAGAAGCTGCTGCCGTTGTTAGAGACAGAAGTGCAGAATTCATGAGACGAATTTTAAAGTCTTGTGCAACATGGAATTTTAATAATAATCTGGATCGAAAAGAACAGCGACAATGTGCATATGATCTTCAAACAAACACTTTCCACTCTCGTAAGAGCACTCATAAAATCCTTCCACCCGAAGCAACAAAAGTTGGGCATTATCCAGTTGCTGTTTTGCCTGGCCAATTTGCCGAAAATTATAAAACGTTAGCAGTAGTTCTTTTAAAAAACATATTTGCAATTTGCGTTGCTCTTTACAATATTATTTTTTCTTTAAATAAGGTATACTCCGGACGAGCTTTTCTACCTTCCTCTGAATTCTGTACGATATGGGCCGATTAATCCGAAGCTTGATATGGATTCTATTTCATCAGAATCTGAGTCGGAGTCAGATGACTCGTCGTCTTCCGATGACTCAACGTAAGAACAATTTGAAAGTAAATTCATTTAGTTAAATTATAATCGTATTTCATATCATAACTTTGCAGATCATCTTCCGATGACGACGGAGCTAGTTCTGTTGCTTCAGACCAAAATGTTATTGTTCTTATGGACGACTCCGGAACTGTGCTTTTTAAAGGAAGGTCAGGACCAACCAAAGTTAGTACTGATGCCAAGTGCAAAACATGTGAAGGTGGAGTTAATAAAAATAAAGATGGAAATTCGGAAGTGTTACTTCATTGCAGTCGTTGTGACGTAGCAAGTAAGTCGGCCATTCAGTTAGAAAAACAATTTGAAATACTGCTTTCTGTATATTATTTAATTGCATAATTTATGTTAATCTTTTTAGATCACCCAACGTGCCTAGAGCTAACCATTGACATGCTACCATTCATTACAAAATATTTATGGGAATGTACCGACTGTAAAAATTGTATTGAGTGCAATGATCCGGCTGACGAAGATAAAATGTTATTCTGCGACTGTTGTGATCGAGGTTATCATATATATTGCGTTGGGTTAAGAAAAGTACCAACAGGTCGGTGGCATTGTAGTGTTTGTGCGGTTTGTCATTCATGTGGAGTAACACAACCTTCTCAAGATGACAGAATGGCCGAATGGCATCATGAGGTAAACCCCAATCGAATCCAATATTTATTTTAAAATGGTATGGCCTATAACAATTTTTATCCTTGTTGCAGTATCGTAAGGGCGAAAAGGGAGCAAAATTCTATCTTCATTCGCTCTGTGTAGCGTGCCATAAACTACAGAAAAAAGGACATTTTTGCCCAAGCTGCCGTAAGGTTCATCTAAAGTTTGACAAAGAGGCATTGATGGAGTGTAGGAAATGCGAGAAATGGGTTCACAAAGGTATATATTTTTTAATCCTAGTATTTTAATTTGTAGAATAAAGATTCAAAAAGAAATTCTAAAACAATGTGCGCATACTAATGCCCAAGTTGCTTTTTGTTGGTTTTAGCATGTGTAAAGAAACGACCTTTAAAGAGTATGTTTGGATTCATGTGTGATCCATGTGAAGCCAACTTCCGTTCAAGGAGTAGTCTACCCTCACATGTGAAATGAGAATTCAAGAATTTATGGGATTTATTGAAGATTAAAAAAGAGAGCACCATGAACTGAACCACAGATATCAAATTAAATAACATTTTCTGTATGTCATAACTTTTTGCGTTTTTAAAAATATATAATATCAACACGCCTTGTAATTGTAACAGTAGTCTGATGGTTGAAATGGTTTTAAGATTAGTGTTGATTATTACAACGAATACTGGCATCAGCTTTATATAATTTAGAAAACGCACGCTACAATTATGAGCCATATACTGGTATATGCATACTTATGTCAATTAGATTGTTTTAAATCCTATCAAAACAAATGACTCGGAGTTATTTGCACTTTTGTGTATTGTGTATTTATTTTTTTTATTTCACTTGCCATTTTTATGTTTGTGTATATGATTTTAAAGAAATGATAATAATACATTCACACTGTTTGAATTCAAATGTATATACGTAGGTAGATATACTCATTTTACTGCTAAAATAATGCATTGTCTTATCTGAAATTATCTGCATGTATTAAATTTTATAACTATTTGTTGTTAAATGTATAAATAAATATGCTTGCAATATTTTTCATAGAAAATTATTGGTTTTAACAGTTGCAAAGACATAAACTTTCATAAAAACCTTTTTAGCTGCTGCTGCACATTAAAACCTTTTTCCTGGGGTACTTTTATGTTTGTGGGTATTCCCGTAAAAATATAAAGCCTATAAATAAACGCATACTTAAAAAAGAAACATCATAACTTGAGGAATTTAGGTTCATGTAAAAATCTAGTACCTATGCCATTGTCATGCTCAATTTACATAAATTGAAAAGATTTACTAGATTTAGGTCTTCCTATATTTACCGCAATGCTTTCCTTTTAGTCCATATACATTCGACGGTTGAAGTCAGACCACTACTGCAAACATAGTTTCTGAAGAATATATCAACATTTTTATTCAACATTAGATCCAAAATGGTATTTAAAATTTAAATTGGTTAATTTATATGAAAATTTGCAATCAGTTTTTCAATTTAACTGTCCCATATTAGAGAAAACAACAACCCTTGATTCTGTGCATTATTTTGTGGATAAATTTGGGATTCATTTTAACAAATCCAGTGGAAGATGTGGACGATGCTGAACTTATCAAAGAGCTTGAGCAACTTTTAAAAGGGCAATCAAACACACCCACGGGCCCAGAAGAGGAAGATTTATATGAAGAACCTGTTCCAGATACGCTTTCAAATGGACTGGGGAATGTGAATCCAGTGCCAGACTTTGAACAGGAAGCTTCCAATCCCGGAAACGTTAAGGAGGATTTGAAAGATGTATGTTTGTGTAAGAAATATTTTGAGTGCAATGTTGCAGGGAATAGCAATGAGATTCTGGATGGACCTAGCCCTTTGCCCGTTAATGGAATGCCTCCAGGAGGAATGGAATTTGATATCAGATTGGGCGACACCGTCGGTTCCCAGTGCAGCCATTATTTTGACATTTGCTGTGATGTAAGCAGGAAATGTCGTGGCACAATTTTAACGTAAATGATGATGGCCCTTTCAATAAAAAAAGTCTCATTAATTATCGATGCACATTGGCTTTTCACAGAGCATAAGGGACAACGTTACAGAAATCAGGGATCCTGAATACAGACATACCGCTTGCGGAAAACGTAACTTGGACGGAGTAGGCTTTCGTATCACTGGGGCGCTAAATCAAGAAGCACAATTTGGCGAGTTTCCTTGGATGACAGGTTTGTCACATTAAAGGTATTTTTTAAATAAAACGCCAAACTTATTTCTTTACTTCAACTGTTTAAAGCCATTGTGTCACCTGAAAGACAAGAGGGTAAGGCTCCTGTAAACGTTTTTGTTTGTGGGGGATCTTTGATTCATCCACGCGTGGTTTTGACGGCCGCACATTGTGTGTACAAACGAAAAGTTCAAGACCTCACTGTTCGACTGGGGGAATGGGATACTCAAACTGCTGATGAAGTTTATAAACATAAGGACCACTCTGTAGCCAAGGCAATGAGATTTCAAAGCGTCTCTTTTGTTTTTACAATATTTTTTACCGATAAGAGCATTTGAATTTATTTTTTTATTTTTCTAATGATTTTAGATTATTGTCCATGAAGAGTTCTATGCAGGTGCTTTGTACAACGACATTGCACTGTTAATACTGAGTGAAGACACGAAACTTGCCCCACACATTGATACTGTCTGCTTGCCCCCAACTAATCTTGATTTTGATGGGCAAAGATGCTTCGCTTCAGGCTGGGGCCGAGACTCATACGGAAAGGAAGGGAATTATCAAGTAATTTTGAAAAAGTTAGACCTTCCAGTAGTACCTAATGACTCTTGTGAAAAGTCGATGAGAAATACAAGACTTGGAAAATATTTCCGGTTACATGAGTCATTTGTGTGTGCTGGCGGTGAAAAAGGTCGGGATACTTGTAGGGTATGCTTGCCTATGTCAAATTGGACTTTAATTATTGCGTAACCAATAATTTTTAATTGTGTCTAAACCTTTTTATAATTTTTAAGGGTGATGGTGGATCCCCACTGGTCTGCAAAGTTCCGGGTACAGAGGCATACGTGCAATATGGAATTGTTGCTTGGGGAATAGGCTGCGGAGAAGAAGGAGTTCCAGGCGTTTACGTCAACGTTCCAAAATTTGTTCCATGGATAACCAAGAAAATGTCTGAGGCAATGTTGGAAACTAGGTATTTTAAGTTATCAAAAAGTGACTCAATCTTTAACTCTAGATTTTCTCTCTTCCGTAGATAATAGACTTGCTTGTGTGCAATTAACAAAATGACTATACAGTTCAGTGCTGTATTTTAAATGTCTAGTATTTTTGAAATAATGGGTTATGGTTAAATATCGATTGCGAATTTTAAAATGTTCAAGGAAAGGTTTAAGGCTTATTTTTAGAAATTTTGTATTCTAGTAATTTCCATAAGTGTCCGTATATAAATAGTTCCATTTTTATTTTATTTTCATTGTCTTGCGTTTTGTAAAGCATGTCTTGTATTAATTTAAGTTTATATATCAATTTACAAATCAGTACAAAAATGACAATACATTAAATAAATAAATATAATTTTATTTGACAGTCGTCAAAAATCCTAAATCGTCTCAGTTTACCCCTCATAAAAACAATTTTTGCATCATTAGTTGGCTTCTAAAGTGAACTATCTTATAAAGATATAACTTAATCCTACGCTGCATTATCTAATCGTCTCATCATTTACAGAACATGATTGCAAAAGTCTTAATTTTTAGCATAAAATTATCAAAATATAAAAAAGATGGACGAAGAAAGAATAAAGATATGAACTGCGTTATACATTGAAAACTACCCCTTTAAACAGTTTCTACACAAGGATTTTTTTAAACCTTCGCTAAGTTTATAACTGGGATTTTAACTGCTTGCCTTACGTTATACTTCTGAACACGGCTATGCTAAAGATTAAGCTGAATATCTGAAAAAGAAGTTATTTATTTTAAAAATTAATAACAGAATAAATTCACAAAAGAAAACGTTTGGAAGTTACCATAAAGCATGACACTGTTACTCCAATGCTCCCAACTACTGTTCCTCCTTCCTTTAGTCTATACGCACAACCCATAGTCCAAATTTGGCTGGGTTTAGCACTAATTTGACATCCGGGAATCTGAGAAAAATATTTTTGTTTCAGACCGTCCTGGATTTTATGCATTTATTTGAAATTACTTACTTCGTTAAGATCTTTACAACAACTTGGTGGAACCTTTTCTGCCCCGTGAAAAACAGTCAGCCAGTCTTCATTATTACTGGCTCCACAACACTGATACTGTATAATGTGTTGAATATCAATAGGTATTAGTCATTCCAATACTGATTAGTGTTTAAAATATTTTAAATCTTACATGAATCTGGACATCGTCCCAAGCATCTCGAACAAAATCACTTTTATTATATTTTTTCATCGAGTTGAGCATGTCTGTCTTCATAGGTGTTGACTCTTTTGCTGCAAATACGTAACCTAGTAGACCTCCAATCAAAAGCACTACGAAGGAAATCAGTACGGCTATGATAAACTGGAAAGAACAAACGGAAATAAATTACAAATTGCATGATTTTTAATTTTCAGCTCGGGTTTAGAATATTTAGATACTCACAGTTAAAAGGAAACACTTAATCTCTTTCCACGCGCCAAATGATCCAATTGCAACTAGAAAAATGGTGGCAATGCCCATCCCCAGCAAAACGTAACACGAACTTTTGTACAAACTGTCATTGGCAAGACGTTCAAAATGTGCTTGATCACGAAGTTTTACTGCTCCAACTGCGGTTGCTGCGATTCCTCCAAGCTGTGTCAATTTTAATTGGGTAAAAAATATTAGACCTTTACAGACTAACACTTTAATTATGTTTTTAAATATTTAAGCGTACCAAAACTATAAGATTTGCTGTGAATAAACTGTACCGCATGCATTTGCGGTATCCATACATTGTGCTACCGCAACCCATCTTGAATCACAGAAATAGTGCAAAAAATAATGCAATGTGCGTGAACCCCTGTAACGAGAAATGAACAAAGATCAGAGAAAGAACTTTATCACTGGGAAAATACTAAACAAAACACAGAAAGGATTATTTTGTTGAAAGTTGAACGATTTAAAAAACTAAAGCTTGATTCTTTCATGAATTGATTCTTTTCGAGTTTCTGCACATCAACACCATTAAACTGCAAACATTTTAATTGCCACTTCATTTATGTAGGCGTCACTTGCCTACATGTTGTGACGCAATTTAATTTTTACATAGTTTGTTTTAGTAATGTAAATTGCAAAAAAACCTAATGGGGAAAATTGCAACGGAAAATAGCCGTTATATGTGTACGTTTCTTGTTCAACAACCACAGAAACAATTTTAGAAGATTAGAGGGCTTTCAAAGCGAAACCAAATCGTACAATATATAATTACAAGTTATTAATTACTTAACAACGAAGGCTTATTATATTTATACCTATATAAAGGACCAAAAAATGTCCTTCGTCTAGAACGCAGTTTTCATGGACGCTTCCAAAGGAAGAAAATTAACAAAAGGAGGAACAACAATGATTTTTCCCCTAATTTAATTGCGTTTGCTGAAATAGTCACTAACAACAGTAGGTCAGACAAGTGCGACACGATAGTAACAGCAAAAAACGAATTTTACAAGTGAGGTCATCAATTCACAAGATAAATTGCCAACAGGATCTTACAAGCATACACTGTCGTCTCCTGTAATCAATTTTATGGCGATGATCAAAAAGGGACGAGGATGGAGAACTATAAGAACACAAGTCCACTCAACTATTGCAAAACACACCTTTTGATCATCTTCCTATTCCGGAATGCGACTAGCTTTGATATTTTGGAATATTATAAAACGTAGTAGCAAAATGTTCGTTTCTTAATTCTTTGACTTACTTGGTCAATTGCTCAACGAGCATTAAAATGAGTTCGATTCAATTTTTGCAATAAACGTATAATTCTATAAAGATTGTCCAACCGTATGCAAAAGGCTTAGCGCAAAGGAATCAAACTAACATGATGAGAAGGAAGTTAAGTAAAAATACTTATATCAGAGCACGACTCAAGATGACGAGTATGGAGTCCCCAATAATGCAAATTCATCTTCTGAATGTAGCCCTTTGGAAAATTTGCAATCATTAAATTCGTATTGGTAGTAAATAGTAATAGGATAATAATGAACGTAAAAAGGAAATCATTTCCTTTCCTATTCAATGCGTACGTGTGCAGGGGCACTAACTATGTTTCTTTGAATACATTTCACAGTGGAGGACATTATCAGTAAATGGGATCCCCTCATTCATTATATTAAGTTTAGTCAGGTGTTACCGTCGTGTAAATAGTTGGGACGCTCATTTATTACATGCAGAGATGATAATGAGGATGTTAATATTAAGTAATACCTTTTTAGAACAGCAACAATCCAATGGACATCATTACAATATTGCATCTTGCATTGGATTTAACGCACACGCACCCTTTTCCTTAAACATATGCGTTTTACACTTTAAACTTATCTTAACATTCTTTATCTTCTTCTAGCTTTAATAAGATACATTGTAATTCTTTTTTGCACTCGTAACTACATGTGTGATTAAGGTATTAAACAGATGTAATTTTCATAAGTCGAGTTTTCATAGGTAACAATGTTAAAAAAGGTAAATGACGAAGGCGACTACTTACTTTGCACGGTACTTAATCGGACCCTTTCTATATTAATAATAAGGTACATATTTAACAAGGAAAATATTCGCTCTGTTGGCGTAAATGATCATATTAGCTGAAACATTCATAGCGACATCATCAACATTGTCATTACCCCCTTTGGTTTAAAGGGCTCGGTTCTGGTACTGCAAGCCCTTCATAATATCACTATGTATCGTATTATTATAAGTACCTCACAGAAAATGAATAAGCACAAACTCCTTTCATTCAGCAATATTGCACATTCACTTTCCTAAGATCAATTCATACACCTGCCTTTATGATTTTGGCTTAAAGAAACTCGTCATCGTAAAATTTCTTACATTTAACGGCTGAACAATGCATAACAATGTTTCCTATCAAGTACATAATATCAACGTAATTGTTTGCGGTAGCAATGCATCTGTGACTATAACGCAACGGTTAGAGTTAATGAATTAGTTTAAAATGATACGGGGCATAATGTAATACACCTTTGATTCGTCTTACAATTTTAGGGTTATCTATACATAGGAGATGGCATGTGTCATGACGCTGCAAGGTATTTGAGACTGCTGATTTCCTTTTGCTTACTAGATATGTATATAACGTTTTTAAACAATATAGCAAAAATGTCTACGCTTAGAGACTTGAAGGTAATAGTAAATATTTGTGATGCTGTTTAACGTTAACTTTAGGAACGCCATGCTTTCAAATTAAATACCAAGTAGGTAGTCTTTATTTTTCTTCATTTCCTATTCACAGAATGAAAGACAATATTGAACTTGGACAATAATAATGTAACTGCAGAGAGTTATAACTTTGTATCGTGATTGACAAAAATAACAAATGTGTCGTGAATTATGGAAAAGAAGGATGAAAATTTGATTGTTGGACGTGATGTCCAAACTAGCCCTTATAATTCATATAACATTCAATTAAATACTTAGGTACATTTTTTGTTTCCATTACATTCAATTCAATTAGCTGGTTAAATATTTTGCACTACAAATACGATCAATTTATGGTGATGGGCATTAACAGCCCCACTACGTTGAAAGAGTACTAAATAGATTTTTTCCGAACTTATGTTTGTGTTAAAATTAATTACCAAGTGTGAAAGGCTCCACCTCTGCTGCAATATTATTTTTATGTCGTAGTTATATGGACGTGAGAGGCGTCAAAAACGGAAATTATACCTGGAGAATGAATAGGTACTAAATCTTCTAGTATGACTGAACAGTTTTTTCAAATTAACTTAGGTTGCCCTTATTTATATTTGCAAATTTTCCTGATAAAGTTTAGAGCGTTTGGCATGTATAGTCTATTCGTAAAATTCCTAATAGCAATCGGAAGTACATTCATTTTTTAGTTGCAATATCTGTGATTGTTCTCGTCCAATTCATTCTAGTACAAGTCCTTCTCATGTAAGAGAAATAAAAATGATGCGGACTATCGATATTCTTTGATTATTGATAATATTATTGCAATGTACTTTATGAAATGACGCATGATAACGATGTGTCCTAACAAATAGTATGTTGAATGACAACTGCAAATTGGGAATTGCTTAATCAGCTCTGCTTCTTCATCTTTCACGATGTAAGATGACAATGGTCTATCGTACCCAATAGTCCATGATAAAATGCCATTAGGACATGAACGGAAACGGAACATTTTCACCTTGAAGGGTAATTCATGATCATCACCTCAGCAACGAGCAAGAAACCACCAGTCATATCAATTCACGAAAGGTGTCCTGATGCAAACCACAATAACATCAGTTTAGCTCGCAAAGATTTTGGATTTTAACAAGCTTGCCTTTCTAATCTTAATGATGGTTGTTGCAAGTGCGTACAACGGTGACCTTCATACGGTTCCACCAAATTCTCTGTTGTTGTTACCAATGCTTCATTTTTGTCCTTCTTGGAAGTTGATGATGACTTCAAAACCATTATGATCTTCATTATCAACATCACTGTGGTCATTTTAGAACAAATCAAGTATAAATATTTGACTATGAACAGATCTAGTTTCTTCCATTCGTTCTTTTTCTCTGGGTCCATTTCCAAAACAGATTAATAATTATGGAAGAAGAAGACGGATAGATTTCCGAGATAATATCTGTGCTCTGTAAAATAATCATTCATTTCCCATTAAAGCGTACTAAATTGAATGGAACAATGCCTTGTTGGAATACTTCCTAGTCGTTTTTAGATTGTATTAAGGTACTAATAGTGAATTTTGTTATCAATTGTCATCAACCAATATAGAGATGTAGCAAAACAATATAATATATTTTATGCCATATTATGGCATGTCTTGTCAAATACTGGAATGTTCTTACATAGATACAACCAAAGTAATATTTCACATGTAATGAGTACTTGATTATGATTTAAAATGGATGTTTAGCTATTAATTAGATTTTATGGGTTTCTATTTAATTTGTTGAAAGGACAGATTATCCTAATTTTTAGCAACCATTAACCGTCTTCCTAGTTTTTAAATTAACATAATGTTTTCGTATGCAACTTCTATGATTTATGATCTTGCATAAAATCTAATTAATAAAATACAAAAAAGGAGCATATTATGAAGTAGTAAAGCGTATTGGAACTGGGGGTACTTGGTTGAAAAAGTCGTTAAGTACTGCTATCAATTTTTTTATTCATTAGTTGCATAAAAGGTTTTAGGAGAAACGTAGTTTGATGCAATCAGTCTTGGCTTAATGTGAATGTCGGGCAACTGGAAACTAAACAGAAGAGTCACTCTCTCATTGGCAGTCTTCATAAGATTAAAAAGCCATTCGAGTGCAAGGTTTAAGAACGGTTCAAAGCCTTGCCAACGTCGCTATGAAACATATTCAGCTTATAATACGTCAACGTCAAAATATCTTATAAATACTTAAATACAGCTAAATCTAAACCCTAAATTTAATTACTGCTGGTTGTTTAAAGCAAATGTTATCATTCCGCTACTTGAATAGGATTTCCATTCTTTTTAGCTGTATTTACCCTTTAGGAAACCAAGCTGAATGAAACGCATCATCGAAGATTTTTTTGGATCTCCCCTTTAACTTTTTTAGTCGGATAAGCCCATCCGTTTTTTTCTCTGTGCTTGGTTCCGTATTTACGTTGACGGCGACAACCACGCATTCTATACCTACAAGAAGCAGTCGCTAGTATAAGTATGAACCATCGAGTAGTCGTCAGTGTCAGTATCCCGTGATACATAATACTAGCAACTTGCGACCGAGTCTCCAGCGTCTCTGACCAACTTTTACTTTTTTAAAATTTGTCGGTCACAATCATTTTAATAAGAATCATTTTACAAAAGGAATATGCACGCCACCTATATCAAATTTGTTTAGTTCAGAGAATTTTTCATAAGGCATTTCCTTCTCTGTATATAAGTTGAAAAGGGTTACTACTAACTCCATATAGTCATGGAGTGGTGGAGGTGGTTTCCATTTAGAGCGGGTTGATTGTGTGTAGAAGATACGCGTTATACATGAATATTGTCTACCTACTATTATATACTATCAAACTTAACGTAGGACAGTTGGTATTTTGCCTGGTATGATCCTTACGTAAACCATCACCAGGGATTGACAATTTATACCAAACAATGCAACAGCAGCTGGAATGGTAACTACATTATTACTTAATTGATTGCAGAATTTATTTGATAAGTGTTGTAGAGCATGTTGCTTCATTCATCATTCTGTGCACTGAACCTTTGAAAGTGACAAATGTCATTAAATCAAATACATTAATTCCTATATAATAGGTAGCAATGGTTTAGTATGAGTTAGTTATTTTGTGAAAAGTGCAACATTTGCTTTATAAAAATTAACATTTAATTGGTCAAACAAACTATTTCTTTTATCTGTACTGCTATATCTACTCTATTGTATATTTAAAAATAGTCAAGTGATAAACTCTGCAACAACAGAATTCAGCATTCTGTGCCCCCGTCCAGTTGCATTGTCCTTGAGATCTACTAGTAACGATTGTATAAAATAAAGCACATCATTTTATCTATACTAAACTTCTTTTTCTTTTGGGAAAAAATAAGCAGAAATTAAAGAAAAATTATTAATTATCCTATTTTTTATTTAGAGCATTTTTAGGAGTAAAGAATGTTTGCGTTTGGTAGTAGTAAAAGCAAGATTACATGTCAAAATAGGTGCAAGTTTTTAGTTTGGTAAACATTTTGAGAATTTAAAAATTTAAAATGAAAACTGCATTGAAATTATTGCATTTGTAAAAATAAATTACATATTGCCGGCCGGGGAATACTGCGACGGGGAACAAAGTCAAAACAGAAGCTTGTTATAAAACCAAACAAAGTACAACAGTAAAGGGGCGGTTTAGACATTCATATTATAAAGCTGTTAAGACTCCAAAGGAAAATATTAAGGAAAATGAAAGCATGTTAGTTTCTGTCGCAATGAAATCTGCATTCACAATGAGAACCGAAACACAGGATAAGTATTCCACAGTTAAACTCCACCACAAGAGCTCTATGTAATGTACTTAGACATAATAGAAGAGTTACGAAGGAGGAGGAGTAACGGGGTGTATACTTTCCTCCTAGAACAAACGATCATTGGGTAAACTTTCTCCGTAGAGTATCATCATCACTACTATTACATAAGAGTACATGCCTGCATGAACCAAGACCGCATGAAATAGCTTCAGAGACAACTCATATACATCTACGGTTCATACCAAGTCCGCAGTCACACTCCTTTGCGATAGCTTAAAATGAACTGTATTTACCCAAATGACGCTTTTGTTAAGCTATCGCCGGGCGAAGTGAATGCGGGATAGTGGAGCAGGTGTAGAATCATGTATGAATAGTTTAACTTGAGCTTTTCACCATAACCAAAACCATTGAAAGACTTGGTCTTCTCAAACCCAGACGACTGTCACTATATTATAAAGCTGGGAGCTGGGTACTCTCAAACCCCCAAAAATAGCAGCATGTTTCCCGTTCTTACCGATTTTGGAGAAGGTCAGAGTTTAAATAATGGGATTATAAAGCTTCAAGGGGAAGAAGGAAATGTCCTCCTCCGTAAAAATGACATTTTGGCAGCATGACCCAGGTCAAACTTAACTAAACTTTGAATTCTAATCATTTCATATTGAAAATGCTTCCAGTGTTTGATGCTAAAGCTGTTGTTACACCTTACATTTGTACTAACAAATACTTGCAGGAAAGCATTGCAAACGCTTCTAATATAATAGTGAACAGAAGTAAATTATGGAAAGACAGTAATGGGAGTAGTATCATATCGGTAGTAGTACAGTACTAGTGACTGTAACTAGAGTGCCCACAAACTTACGTTTTAATGCTTGTTTAAGCAAGCAAAACTCTGTCCTTATCAGAGGTTCTGGAGAAACCACTGACATTTATCCAACTCCTCCACTTTCCGGTTTTTTCTTTGTTAGCCTGACAGTCACACACGCCAAAATGCATGTACATTTTTCATAGTTTATTTTCACTCATGGAACGAGCAGTTGTTGTTTGTGAACTCGCTTGGGGCAACTTGAACTTTCTCTTGCATTTTTACTATTTCTGTGCCAGATCCAGTGTGCTCTTTAGTTGTGCATAGTTCTCATTAAATTAGTGGCTTTCTTAATTCATCTTTCTTCTTTTATTCAAATTAAAAGACAAATTGTGACCAAATCTTAACATTTTGGTTTCGGAACTTTTTAGTTTATAATCTAATTATGTAGTATGTAGTTTAATTGAACATCGTTTCTTTGTTTTAGAGGCGAAACCGGATAATAAAACTGTAGCACTTGCTACAAAGAGTAAGAATTGCATAACAAAAGTTTATCATTATTCCAGTTTTAATTAGATTTTACTACTCCATAGTGAGTGAGCTGGTGAGTGAATGGGTATGCAATTGACTCATGAAACTTTTAACTCGGCATAGTTCCTTTATTATACACTAGGATTCGGACATGACTATGAATTTGCCGTCAGTGTCTGTCTCTAGCTCAAGCTGGAGAAACCGCTTAGTTTTTCCTTAACAAAGCCAATTTTTGTAATCAACATAGCAGGGCCAAGGGTATATCGAATTGCCGGCCGGTCTAAAGCCTTTTCCTTTCTCCTGTTTTGTACATTAAACCCGCTCTCATAGTATTAAATAGGAATGTAGGCATGCATGATAGGATGATATAGATATAAGTGTATATGAAGAAAATAGATGATTTATAGAAAAGGAAGCCTACTCCATATACAAAACTTGGAAGAGTCTCCTTAAATTACATTTTTTCCTATTGCGGCGATAGATATAAACAAGCAGACTAGTTTTTGAAGGGAAAACATAAATCAGAAACCTTGCCGGGAAATACGCGGCCTCGGTTTTTACACTTTTTGAAAACTTTTACAAAAACAAAAGTTTTTATTCAAAATCAACAAGAAATATTGGAATACACATTGCTTAACATGGTTCGCATTTTGCCCTGAAATAAAAAGTTAGCATTTGGATTAGTTGTAAAGGAGTTAATGCGATATGTCATCTTTCATGATGCTTGACGAGAACTTCCCAGTTGTGACGTATGTATGAACATGATATGTGGGTGGTTTATTAAACACTACACCTAATTGACAATTTATAATTTTATGCACTACATTACACTATGCACCAATGAATGAGTTTGCAAGCAATAAAAATATTTTAGTATGATACATTGTACAATGTTTTAGAAGTCAGCGAATTCTATTATTTCATCATCATCGTATTGGTAAAATAATTATCTCGCTCTTATCATCAATGAATGATTTTTACCCGTAACATAGGTAACAATAAATAAAGACTAGTTGGAAAACAAAATACAAAGGAATGTGCCATACAAACACGATATTTACTACAATCCTTTCGACGTAAATATTATCCAATCCGACTCCGACCAACAATCTTTTGGCATTTCCCTCTCTCACTAGGACTTGAAAGGCTTAAACTTCCAAGTAAGTTGCTATATACAGTTTTTAAAAGAAGCAGCACATGACTGAATTGCGACTCAAACTGAATTGTTATGCAAGCAAGGAAAGAATTGTTACTGGTTTCATTTATCTTGCACCAGTTACCCACCACCCGGCTTACCGGCAAGCGTCAGTAGAGTTGTAGTAAAAAAGGAAGTTTCATTTCGTAAAACTATGAAACATTTCATATTAACTTATGAAAAGGCTTTGATAGTGGTCTTTGAAATGACAAGGCTTTCTTTTTTGCATCTGACTATTGAACACCAATGTAATAAAGGTTTCATCCGCTCTTGTGGACTTCAAAAAATGCGTAATATAAATTACATCATTCAAGAAAGGAAGTAGAAAAAGGTTGTTTGGACTTGTCTAATTTATGTATTTTTCTGTCCAAGTGTCCTACATATACAACTGGATGGTTAAAAATGTATTTCCAATAAAATGCTATTAAACCAACCTCCTTTATACTTCCGATTACTTATTTCTCTTTCATTAAAAGAAACAATATTAAGCATGTTAATTTGCTAATTTTGAAAAAGAAAGGTCCCGAACCATTAATAAGGAACATTGTTGGTACACAAGTCACTTGTGTCAAGTGGCAAGGCTTAAGATGTAAAAAGAAAAGGTGAAATGGATTACTTTTTTACTTTGTTGCCTAAAAGTACCTAAAATAAAAGTAATTAAATCAAAGAAAATATTCATGTACTTTTAATACGTTCCTAAGGACTTAATACATAATCCTTCAATTTCAGGTTCAATTTTGACCAACACAAAATTCCTAATTTTTGGATTAAACCAGATTCTCCGGAAGAAAGATTATAATTTGTGTTAAAAGCCACATGGGAATGTATATAGGCAATTTGACTGATTGGAAGGCCGGCATACTATTTTGTAAGAAAAATACTTGATTTTTGGATATATTAGCCAAGTTTTAGGCGGAGTAGGTGGAGTAGGAGGGGAGAATAAGTGTGTGAAAGTAGACGTCAAGTGTATATTTTCGTGTAAAATGACTATTTGCACATGTATGCAACGAGTTATTTATCAAATTGATAGTCTAATTCTAAATATGAAACTATCACAAAATATTACCTATTTTTACTTTCACTTCCTTCCTGGTTTCCTGTAATTGAGCCAACGTGTATATAGGATGATGACAGTACATCATAAATAGCAATAATAGCAGTTTCTTTCGGCATTGTGTAACAATCGAGTTTCTTAAGAAGCTTCGTTAACAGAGTTTTCTGTTTATTGAGCCATAAACCGTTGGAAATGTCATAGATCTAAAAACCACTTTAATCATTATCTTTATTATTGCATATTATATCACGTAATACAGGGACGAAATTAAGTATTGCTTCATAATTCGCTGAAAAAAGAAAAACGGAAATAGCATGTCATTGCCAATACTTTCAACATCGCGTCCATCCGACTATACTTGAGTAAAACATTTGACTAATAATGGAATAAAAACAGAGCTTGTTTTCATTATTAAACGTTTGTTGTTATAATAGTTTATAATGCCGGGGTTGCATGTCATCCAAGTAGTCGTGTCACATTGATTTATTGTGCAATATAAGTAGTTCCTAATCTAAATTTGACGAGTGACATATATTCGTAGGCGTGCCCATTGTTATGTAATAATTAGTTATTTAATTAAGCATTTTATTGAGCTTGAGATTAATAAAACGAGAGAATTTGTTTTGATAATAAACTGTCCCATTCAACACTAATTAAGCATTCATGAAATTATGTAAATATTATGTTTTTTTAAAGATTTCCAACAACCTTGAAAGGTCCCTGATAACTCTTAAGAATCAAAAATCTATTTAATTATTAAATATTAATTATTATTACTAAACAAATAATTAAAAAATGCTGACACATTACAAAATCAAATCCTGCTTTGTCTTTTCATTATTTAAATGCGATGGTGAAATTTGAAAGGAAAAACGATGAAAGTTTCCAAGTTTTTAAACCATTTGCTTTTGCAAGTTTCATGAATATGTAAGCAAAGTCCACGTTTTTTGTCAAAAAATTTGTTCCTTTTCTCAGATCAAAATAAATATTTTTTGTTTTCTTTTGATATATGATCATTCTCATGATTTAATTTCGAATTGAGTTAAAGCAATTCTAAACTTTTGGCCCGATATAATATCATTATTCTATGAAAGCAATTTTATTCTATTACGCAAAGCCTCGTATATAGTAAGAAAAATACATTCTTTTTTCTCATCTCCACGCTTAATAGAGACAAGCCAGACTACGGTGCTGCCGCTCATGACTTTTCCAAACAAAGTAATGCTTAGAAGACCATCGTGTTAGTTGCGTCGTTTTGCACTTCGATCATGTCAGTCAGTTCTCTTGACTCCGTGTTTTACTTGCTTATACTTGCTAACCATTTATTGATAGAATCCATAGATATATACCTTCTACTACAAGCTTTTCAAACCATTTTGCATTTTAATTTAAGCAACGTTTATGATATTTAGATAAACTTTAAAAACTAATTTCTAAACACTTTAACATAAAAAATTAACCGGGGAAATCTACCTGACCAAATGGAGCGTCAGATGCTTTTCAACAATGTGTGAGTCCCTCTGTAATATTTCCGTCAAATGCGAGTATTAAAATGTATGGACCACGCACGTCAATCTTTGGTTCCTAAAATGTTGCTTCTATATAGATTGCTATTTTGCCATTGCAATGGGTGCCCAGAACCAAATGTCGGCTTTCAAAGTGTTTTCGTTTTCTATATTTAGGTATGTATGCACGTAGTAATACATTTATTTGCATTGTATGTAAGAATGAATCAAAATATCTTTATTAGATCAATGTACATTATTATTGTTAGTGGAAAATATGAAATTTCACAAATAGACATTGTATTTCGACTATCTGGGATAACTGTTTCTTTGGAAAGGCACAATGCTACATACTACCTTGTTTAAGTGAGAAGAAAGCGTCTTTTCTCACTTTCATGTGCCCCTTTCATCTGCATGATTTTCATTCCATCATGATCAAATGATCATTCTTTGGACTCATTCATGTCAAATATGCGTCTTATTAAATATTCTATGAAAAAGGGCAAATTCTATCCCAATTTCCATCCATTAAAACGCAAAGGAAAGCATTGTGCAATTTTCTCCTTTGTAAATTGTACAAAAAATATTTTCCAGTATTGGAAAATATGGAAAAGTATCAAGCTGGAATATACACATAACCTTTGCAGTCAACCAGTGTCCAGGTGAGGTGATAACGAACGATATGCTTGTTTGTAAAACAAAGGTTTGTCCATTTTTCATATCGTTCATCTCCGGTTAATGTTTTATATCCAATTGATTTTATTTTTTGTTGAAAAAATTTTCTCGAATAATAATTGTATAAGATAGAGAGCTTGTTCGTAGAATCTTAGAGATATTATTCCTATATATGCACGTTGTATGAGCATAACCATCGCCTCCACCGTCGGATTGTCCCGGATGCTGTTATATGGGAAAAGTAGTTTTGTTATTATTACAGCAGTTACTTCAATACACTCAGAGTGTGTTAGTGAACTCATTCTTGTGGCTTATGCTTGAAGATAGGTATAAAAGAAAATCCTAAAGTGCCTTATTTATATGCTTTTTCATCTAAAAATGAATTTTCACCGTTGCTACTATAGTTAGTTGGGTGATAGAACGAGAAAGGGTTTCAAGACAATCATTCATTTTACTTGGACAAAAGTTATTGAAGAAACCTCAAAATAAATGCTTTAATTTGTTAGCTACAAGGAGAATATATCAAGTGTCTGAAGATGTGCTCTTTCACATTGACATTTTTGTATTGGTATTTTATGCAACTTTAATGAAAGTTCAAATTCCGTCAATTATTAAATTGTAAATAGCTACGTTCAAAATATATTATTTAAGGCTCCAAATGACCCAATCACAGAAGGGTTGTCAACTTTTAACTTTTCAATTCTAAGAAAAAACACAAGCGAATGTAAATATATACAGCCTAAACAAAGGTGACATCCTTTTCTTAGTTTTGTGCATTTTGTACAAAATAATTCTATATAGGTATATTCAAGTATGGAGTAGGGATTGCCGCGATTGTGGTGGTGATACAGATACTTTTACATAACCCCGCTCTGACAAAATGTGCTTCTTGGTTTATAATCATCAGAAAGTACACAGGTAAAATAGGATCATCACTATCACAGTTCGACATGATACATAGAGATATAATGATATATACGCACTCCTCATTCCACTTTGTTTCCCTCATATCACCACTGGTTAAGCTGTCTGTTGACGCTTCACATTTATTGCCTCTTTTGGCTTACTTTGTTCTGCTTAAATCATGAATTGAAGATAGGTAGGTTAATATATTCAGCTACCCATTTTCCAGGTAAAGTAAGTGGTAATCATAACGATCAAAGTTTTAAACACATCCCTCACATTAATTATAATAATGCAACTTTGTAGTATTTGGGCAACAAACTACTCTGCATTTTTTACCAGCCGTTGTGCGTCGTGCACGGGGACAATTTATATGGAGGTATATATGAACACATTTTCTACGCACCATTGCAGTGAAAAGGTTATATCAAGAGAGATTCTTTTTTCATACATTTCACCTTTCCATGAATTTAAAAAAATTGATTGACTAAGCAAATTTTATTGCAATCTGATTTGAGTAATTTAAGAAGGTAAATTCTGATTAGGAGAAATTGATTTAATCTACTTTGCATACATAATCATCTAACATTAGTATTATAATACCCCATAATACTTCCAAAGGCAAGGCTTGTTTTTATATCTTTCTAACAAGAAATCGTCTACAGCTATTTACTCACTACATATAATAGCCAAAGATTATAAAAGGTACTTTTGATATTGGAATCATATCACTTCACAGACTTCGCTTAAAAAGTAGCTTACCTTTCACGTTTACATACATATTTACGACAGTTCTTCCCTTCTTCATCGTCATCAGCATGAACAGCAACACCATATATAATTCCGTATAAAAAGCCTACATTCTATGGCTAGAGTGTAATTTTTATAAAGGTAGAGGATTTTATACCGGTGTATGAAGTTTTATACCCATAATGATGATCCTACTCACCTTATCATTGATTATGTTATTCATATTCATATACTTCTTGCAGACTCATGCCATGCTCGTCACTCATTATCATTGCTATCATCTTACAGTTTTAGTCTTTGGTTATTAACCAGTGATATTGGAAATTGTAGTATACAATTAAAAATGCAGTTTTTAGAAAAGATACTAGAAAAGGAAATAAAGCTTTTTGAAATTTATGATGATATCTACGCTCATGTTTCCCTCCCCGGTAAATGAAACTAAATGTTGGACAGACAAATTTTTATGAAACTTAAACTAGATACGGCTTTCTGGGTTAAGCATAGATTTTTATATGAAGCATGTAAGTGGAACTGCGTCCTGTGATATACTTCTTTTCATGAGTGTGTATTTTTTCATTTAAGCACCATGCGCACAGAGCACATTAAAGTAAAGCATCATCCTTTAAAAGAAGCTATATGAAGAGCCCAGAAAGCCTCAATGTAATACTTTGTTGAATATGATGTTTTATAAGGAACCGGAGCAGCACCTAGCCTAACCTAGCTTCTCTTTTCCTTTTAGCTAAAACGAAGAAAACGCTATTCAACCTAATGGGTATGCTCTTATGGTGAAATTGGTAAAGAATCTGTAGTTTTTGTAGTAATATTATTACTACACACTACGCTCAAAGGAAGAGCACTACTATTTCATAATATTAATGATATGAGAAAAGAACGAAAAGGAATATATTTTATAGAAATATATTTTTTTGGCTATGTAATATGCTTATGTCTGTTTAAGAGTTTTGTATAAGGATGAATATAATTGTAGCGCAAAGTAAAGAGAAGCTCTTCTCTCGTCTTTTACCAATGTGAATACAAGTGAAAAAGCTGAATGTAAGCTTCCTTCTCCCTTTTTTCTCTTACTCCGTCCGTGTGGACACGATCTATTCGGCTGCTGGATTATTCTTCATTTGTCCGTCGACCTGTGCGAAGCGTCTCAAAACTCTCCATTATCAAAATTGTAATTTTTCTCTTTTATATACACACGTAATATATATATACACTATTTATATACATATCTTTATTGTAGCGCCTCTCTACAAAAACCATTTTACCAAACTCACAATTTTTTATACTCTGACATTTTACTGAAGTGCACGAAGAAATTCTTTTTTCTTGTAGAAAAATTGCATCGAGTGTCATTCTTTCTGTCTTTCTACTCTATTCTATAAGTTTGTGAAGTTATTTTGGAAAATCATCGAAGTTTTTTGAAAATTTTGTAAATTTCAGTTTAACTTGACGACATCATCGCTTAAGTAACGCGCAACTACTTTTAAATCTCAACTTCCCTCCTTTATTAATCAACCAAATTCATCATGAGCGCAAACGACAAAGCCGACGTTGTAGTGGACAAGGCCACAGATAACAGTGACGGTGCCGATGCTAAGGCCGAAGTCAAGGGAGTGAAGAGACCGTTAGAGGTAAGAATTGTTTTCTTTTTATAAAAAATCAAAAATCAACAGCCTACTCCTACTCATTCTATCCTCTTGTCATTTTCCTACTTTCTCGCCTAAGTTTTACATTCTTTTTGGATTTTCTTTGGAAAACTTTCTGAACTCTCATCTCCTCCGTATCATCGTCATTCTAAACGTCAGTTGGGAAAAAGTCAACATTCTCTTTCGGTTTTTCTTAAATCACAGAAAACCCTTTCGTTGTTGTTCCACTCATGGTTCATCATCGTCAACAGTTTCCTTTTTAATAGTTTCATTCTTTATTTTCATTCTCTGTGGGAAATGCCAACTAGAAAAGCTAAAAAGTAACAATTTATATATGTGTGAGGTATTTTGATAGTTTAGAGAAATAGCAAAAGTGTTCCATGCACATATAGAAAAAACGCCTGTTTTTGTAGCCTATTCTCTAGTATTTGCGTGGAAACCGACTTTTCTTTCGTATTACAACTTATTACAACTTTAGGCTTTTCTCAACAACGCAAACTTACTTAAATGTAAGCTTTTTCATAGGTTTTTTTATTCAATCGGTGTTTACTTCTCTTTTCGTCTTGGCCATTATTGTAGCTGTTGTGCATCACCAGCATAATAAAGTATAAGTTGTACAGGAGCAAAAATAATGGAATTGAGAGGGAGTAAGGAAAAAAGACTTGTAGTATTATTAGTATTGGTAGTAGTAGTGGGACATTCTCATAAATAGTAGATAGTGAATAGAGCGGCGGCAGTGGCTACTGTACTCTCGCTCGCCACTTCTTCATTTTATTCCGCGCAGATATTTGATTTTAGGCGTCAGCGACCTTCCCGCATGGCCAAAGTAAATGGCTAGCCTCATTCCAGTGTAGATTTTCAAATGAATCAGAATTGTATGGAGTGATGAAGGGAGAGTAGATAGGCCAGAGCATTATCATGATAGGGAGGAAGAAGAGATGAACATGGTGAAGGCAACAAACAACGCTGTTTCACTCGCTTCTCATCCTATCCTGGTACTTGTCCCTATTGTGTTGCATACATCATCTCATCTATTGCACAACAGCCAGCCCTGCTCCTTTCTTTTCTTTCTCTTTTTTATTCAATGGACACGCTTGTCTGGCTGCCTAGTTCTCCTTGCTCAGAATGCCGGTCTTTTTCGTTCGGCTTAAATAAAAATTTTTGTTGGATAATGCGGAGTAGAGGAAGAGCGAGGTGCATGGCATACTCCACTCTTTTCCACTTTCTATTTGGCGGTAAACCCTGAATGAGATGAAGCCACGCTTCTTCACTATCTCAGCATCCTCCGTAGCTTCTATGACTTGGGATTTCACAGTGTTCACTGTACCAGTTGACCCCATAAAAATCCTGTGCTTTGTAGCCAAGTAGCCCCTGTATTCATAACAACTGAAAATCTTTAGCATAATATTTTATTTGTTTAATAATATGTTATTGTAAAAGAGCGTAATACTATGCATTTTAAGCATGCTTTATGCAAGCGAGAATCTCCTATTTTTGAAGCATTAAAGCTAACCCTTTCTCTCAAGTTATGTATCCTCTTGTTTAACCAGCAGCACTACTCCTTCTGCCCTTTCTAAAGCTTCTGTTCTGATCCTGATTTGTTGGAAAATTTATCATTTTTCGAATTTATGCCAGAAATATGAAATTATGATGAAAACATATAGCTTTCTAGGGTAACCTTTTCTTAATCCTTATATGGCTGGGTATAGCTAAAAAAAAATCCCATTTTCAAATCATATTCATATTCGATTTCTTGTTCAAAAGTTGCATTTTAATATAATTTTAATAAGGGATGTTGATAAATAATCATACTGCATATATAGTGATAATGACCGAGATGATGTCACTCGGAAGTAATGGAAATGGGATTACGATTGCAGGGAACGCTTTTCTATTCGGCGTGGCCTCTGAGTCAGTGGATTTCCTTTGTTCTATTTCTTGGCTTGCTCTTTTTTGCATAGTTTAAGAGTTGGAGAATTGTATGAAAGTAACCACCACCGCACTCTGTACACTAAGACTGATATGAATTGTACTTTTATCTCTACAGACAAAGGATGCCGATGTAAAGAAAGCCAAGAGGGAAGAAAACGGAGAGGAGGATGTTGATGACGAAGAAGAAGAAGTAGAGGGTGAAGAGGAGGAGGAAGAAGAGGAAGTCCCTGGAGATGAAGGTAAGAAAAGTCGTTGATTATTTTTGCAGTTTTTCTTAGATGTGGTACAGGTCTTTCTTCCCCAAAACGGAAGTGCTGGTGTACTACTGGACACTCAAGACAAATAGATCTAAACACATTTTTTTGGACTTGTTTTGTTTTTGCTTTAATAGAAGAAGATGAAGATGACGAGGACGGGGAACCAGGGGAAGGAGAAGAAGATGATGATGATGCGTAAAATAGCATCATTTAGAGAACTGTGTTTTTATAAGGCCCTTCAAATCTTAGGATCCTAATACGTATTGAATCTAGACTAATTTTTAGAAAGCTCATAATTGTATGTGTATAAAATATATTACAAAAATAATTATGCGATCACACAGTCGTAATTATTTTCCATCCTTCCTCTTGTGCGGCGAAGAAAAAAGCATAATAATATTATGTAAAAAGCATAAAACAACGGTAAATAATTATAAGACGAAGAAACAAAGAGTCTACGACGACGACAAAGAGAAATGTGTATAGACATTTTTGAAACCATACATCAGAGGTTATAAAAATACATCATTTTAATTATTCTCAACATCTTCTTACACTACGGATTCCATGTACTATAATTATTATAATAATTAATGTAATTCCTAATAATTAATTATGTATGTATGTGTGAGATAGATGTTGGAATGTAAGAAAGTATGGAAAATACAAAAAACCCAACCACAGTAGGGAAATGATATTAGGAACGACGATGAAGAAATCTGAGAAAGAAAGGTGTGAAGGTGAAAGATACTTATGATGACTTAAATAATAATATATTATATACATATACATTGTGTAGAGAGACGAGATAATTAATGTTTAACAAATTTTTACAGGTATGAATGATATTTTTTGAGTCACATGATAATATAATGGTTGTTAAAAATGGTGAAAGTGTGCGTGCGTGTATGTGTTTATGTGTGAGTGGATGTATGAATGTCGTAATCAACTACAATAAATAATAATAATTATATATTTAATTATTATTATTAATAAATAAATGACTACTGAGTAGATTTTTTTTCTCTATATCTTCTTTTTTTCAAATGGTTCGGTTGATGTTCAAAACTTAAAAAAGCAACAATTTTTATACGATTACACTTATAAATAGTACTGGTCGATTGCTGTTTATATAGTTTCTTTTATTATTGTTATTAAATTATATTTAGATTGATTAATTATTAGTATTCAAAGATAGACTTACCTACTATTGTAACTGACAAATTGGTTCTAAACTGTGTAAGGCATTATGTTTTTCGTTTGTTTTTTATTTGAATGAAATGGACCGTTAAGTAGATTTTAAAATCTTAACGTTAAATACATATTCTTGTTATTATGTTGTACTATTGTATTTTTGAGTGTGTTCCACGAACATTTTTTAAGAACATAAATATTTGAGAAAAAACACTACAAGGAGAAAGTTACTTATTTTTCATGATGATGCTCGGTTGTTAGGGTCATTTTATATAATTATACATAAAATAATTACCTATATAGTTATATTGATGATGATATTTGACAGGTTTTTTTAGTTTTGAATAAAATAATGCCCAGGTTTTGTTTTCCATGTAAATCAATATTGTAGTCTTCGTTGTTCAATACAAACCCGGCATAGGCATCACCATCATCATCGGCGTCATACAATGTAACATCCGTTCAACTTAACTCTAGTTTACCATGAAAGTCACTTCCCTTTTGCTATAGTGAAAAGCATTATGCCAAAATCTATATCTTTCTTTTATGTAATGATAAGAATGTTGGTGGTGAAGGTGGTGTGAGGATGAGGATGATGATGATACGTCTTATTTTAGACTGTCGGAATCTTTCGTTTCCCTATTCGACTTTATCTTTTCTATGACTTTCACCATTATTGCGTTCATACAGAGAATTCATGATCTAATTGATTATAACTCGACTATAACCATACGTTACTGCTGCTACTATATGTTCCAACAAGCTATTTATAGATCTTTTTAAACTACACTGCTTACTTTTATTTATTTATAACATTATGATCTTCATCTTATACATACATATCTAACATTTGCAACGTTCATATTTTAAACTAACATATTAACTGTGCTTAATAAAATCCATAAAACCCTGTTGCATTGTAAGGGAGAAATATTTCCATATTGCATTGCGGAATGCTTTCATTTTTCATTTTTAAAAAATCCGATTTCAGTCACTTTGACGCAAAAACTGATTTCATTAGCATGAAATTAAAACTGATATATTCAGCATGCACGTGGCAGAAAAGTCGCAACTCGCAACCCATAATTTCATTTTTTGCACCTTACATAATAAAATTGAATTTTAATCTGGGTGCATTTGGCATTAATGTGTGTTTTGCAAAGTTAATTTTCGTTTATGCCATCCCTCTTCATACAGTTGTATGTTTCAATAATAATTACACAGTACAACATGAAACTTAAAGTATTTCAGTTTTGAAAGTAAACCAAAATGACAAAATCACGGGTGTGTATAAAAATATAAATGAAACAAAACAATGTAACAATAAAGTATAGATTGTAACTGAAATGTATTTTAATACTTAAATGATTTCTTTATTTCGGACACTCCCTAAGCGTTGATATACAATAGTAGTACAGATTTTGTTTGATTACGTACAAATAATATAAATTTTAAATATGGTACTGATCTAAACAATATAAGTATTTATATACCTATTTGTTGTTGTTTCACAGTAAAACTAAATAATGTTGTAGACATTTTATAAAATTACCATTTAATGAACATTGTTTATTTTTGCAAAAAAAATCGAATAAAAATCTGTTTTTCGAAATAAAATGATTATGCGTTCCTTTTTGAACAAATTATTGAAAATGGCTCTCAATGCAAATAAATTGTCATAGAATCGCAGTTTGTTGCTGTAATTTTTAATAGCGCAGTTTTAACAATATCTTTATGAAAACGGAAAGGATTAGCAGAATACAGAAATTAAGTAAGAATAGTGTCATCAATATCTGGCGACTTTGATTCAGGTTCCTTCATTGTTTTTCTCAAGGTTTTGTTTATCACGTCATTGAGTGCTTCTCGAGCTCCCGAGTCCAAAAAGTTCATACAGTTCTAGAACATAAAAGTATTGTTTAGTAATTTTGAATAAAAATAACGTGACATTAATTTGAAATTTTTGCTAGGTACTACATAAATATGTGTTAAACCTTACATTCATAATAGCATCTCCTTCACGTAGGTGCAAAATAGTTATCAGAGCGGATTCACAGGAAGCCCTGACGATGGAGTTCTTTTCTTTTGTTCCATTCACAAGGGCTGGGATCAGATAGCGTCCAACTTCTTTGGAAATGATTTTTGGATTTTCATCAGTGGCTGATGAACAAAGACTTCTTGCGATGACTTCTGATGCTTGTCCTAACAATGTTTTTACTTCATTGCTTGAATTATTAATAGCCTAGAGAAAATAGAAGGAGTAAGAATAACTGGGAAGCTAAAGTGATTCCTTTATGATTGTGATAATATTTTCTGTACCTTAGCAAATGGTTGAATTAGCTGAGATGGAACCGGTAAACCTTCACTCATAGAATGGATAAATATGAAAGCAGAACATCTGATTGCATTCGCTACTAAAGCCGGCTATAAGCAAAATTAGTATTCATAAAATTATATAATTTGGACAAGACAAGCCTTTCTATAAATAATTAACAATATTAAAATACCTTTTCTGATCCCATACAGAAGATAATAACTTTGTTAATTTTTTCTTGATATTTTTCAGAGTATATTACATCCGGCTTAAAACTCAATGCTGCCGCCAAAACAGAAGTTTTTGTAATGCGAATGTTGTCGACTTCGTCTATGATTAAAAAATAAACAAATATTGTTATTAAATGTGATCACTATCTAAATTCACTGTTATTTACCAAAAGTACCTGTTAACATTGATGACATAGTAGATTCAAAATCAGGTCCTGTAAGACTGCATAATAAAATTCCTAATGCACCTGCTGACACACACTTTGTTGTTTCGTCATTGGATGATAGATAGTTCCAAAGGCAAGTCAGAAGGGATTTCTTTGTTGGTTCAGACATTCTGCCTGCAAGCGTTTTTGTAGTACAGCGTAAAGTATACAACAAAGTATCTCTGCGGAATAAAAGTTAATAAAGATGAGTTTGACTTGACCATTTTGAAAAGATTTAAATATTATTTTGAATCCTACTTTTAATTGTTTAATTTGGATTACCTAAGAAGTACGTCATCTGTGCCCTTCAAACTGTTCATTAGATCCACAAACATTGGATCAGGTTTAAGATGAATTGGGAGGAGAAGGGATAACGCCACTGCAGCCTTAAGACGTACATTACGATTTTGGTCCACTGAAGACTTGAGAAAAGTTGTTTGAAGTTGTGGCAAAAACGCTTTCAAATGCTTTGGAACCTTAAGATTAAACCAAATAAATTCAATTCACATACTATTCCGTCCAAACATAATCGCTGACTCTAGAATGTATAAGAATATCAGGGAATTACCTTTGCCAGAAGAAGACTAAGACAATCTAACACCGCACATTTCAACGTAGGTCCATAACGGTCTCCTAAAATCCTAATTAGAGGACCCGTTATGTTGATAACGGAAGGTTTTAACGCTTCCTCAGTGCTCAGCTCAATCAACTCACACATGCCAAGGGTTGATTGTTCCTTCATGTCTGAACTTCCATTCAATATACCCTCGCGATAAATCGGAAGCAGCGGGTTGATACCTTTCTTCATTAAGCACACTCCAGGGAGTTGTGGTGTTTTTAGGTCACTTCGAACAAACATTACTGCTTGGCGGAGCTCGGCAACATAGCCAAGCTTTTCATTACTATCCAAATTCTAAAAAAATCAAAGTATCATTTGCCTATTCAATAAATATTTGGGTCACAGAAGGAAGAAACAAGAAGGAAGAAAATACATTTCAAATTAAATTGTACCTTAACAATGCTTGTAACTGCGTCTGCAATCATGTGAAGGATATCCTCATTGGTTTCAGTCATCAAACTGATAAGGCCTCTGAGGAGGACAGCCACGTAATCTGTTAAATCAGCCTTAGTGTTGATGCAAAATACAGAAAGGAGGGTGACGGCAGCCTTTTTCATTTTCACATTGTCAGATTTTGCATTTTCTAGTAAATCATCAATCAGAGAGCGAACGGATGTATCCTCTGTGACAGTTAGAATGATACTATTACAATTCTCGAGCTCTTGAGCCTCATGTGGGGAATCTGCGTTATCTATAAGAACTTCAAGCAAGCATGGCAATATTTTTCCCATGTGTTTGGACATGGCATCGTTGGCAGTGGATGCCAAAACAGCCATAGCTCGTGTGTTTGGAGGTTTAGCAGTCAGTTGGGGGATGAGGTATGGCATTATGACCTTTGATTTTACAATAAGAATTTGTCCTAATCCATCGAGTGCTTGGTTAGCAGCTTCTTGACTGCCTTGACTGAGCTGCTTCATTAAAAATGGAACAATGTCTTCAATGGCTCTTGAGCCAACGTTGGAATGGAGGCTGCCGAAGGTTAGTGCAGCGGCTTCTCTTACTTCCGGTTCAGGATCGCACAATGCTTTTTTCAAGGTTGGTAATAGATTGTCCACAAACGCTAAAATCATTTCTCTGCTTGTATTCGCCATAATCTCACACAACCCGATACAAACTCCTTGTCGCTCGTCCGGACGTTTAGAATCCAAGCCTCGTTCTAGTATTGGAATGATTTCTGGCAAGATCTTTTCTCCCAATTTCCTTACCAGATCCCCAAGTGTTCGAGCAGCTACTGTTCGTCTATCGTGCGATGATGCAGCTAAACAACCAAGGAGTAACGAAAACAAAGTGGGAAGGATTTCTCTGAGCGTTCGGGGGGTGTTGGCAACAACAACCTTCCAAATATGAAGGGAAGCCTGGCGAACCATAAGGGCAACATCTGAACGTCCCATGTACAATCCAGCAAGTACTCGGTTCCTCCTTTCTACGCCTAGAGCACCAGCAATCAATTTCTGTGATTGTTCTGTTCCAAAGTTGTCGTCGTCATTTGCGGACTCTGTGCTCATCTTGCCAGAAACGCCAGAGATTTTGTAGAGTAGATCACCCAACAATTGAATAGAAGAGTAGCGAATACGCCAGTTGTCGTCGAAAACGCCCTTTTCTAATTCAGGCAAGAGTAACGTGATTGCAGAATCCGCAAATCCAGTAACAATTCTTTGGCCTGCTTTTAGAGCAGTGTCACGGACGTACTCGTTTTCATCGGCAAGAGCTTTCAAAATGGGATTAATAATTAGGCCAATGTATTGAACAAATGCTGTTTCAAATACACCAGGCATGTAAATGAACATCATCATGTAACCATCTCTAACATGCGGAGCCAAATCATCAGAATCAGCCTTGCGAATAATTTCAGGCATAAATTTGTGCAAGTTTTCTTCTCCCAATGCGCCAATAACTTCAGCCAGACCTTGTGCAGCACCAGACCGATCGACAGAGTTTACATCTGAGACCAAAGTCTTCATCAACCAAGGCAAGAGTTCCTCGTAGCATTTTTCCCCCATTCCTTTTGCCATTGCACCAAGAGCCTTGGCAGCGACAGCACGAACTTCTGGCACAGGATCGAGTAGGGAAGTTTTGATACCAGGCATCACATTCTCCATATAAGGCTCCAGATCTGAATGATCGGTCAAGGAGTACATGTTCCCTATAATTTGACAAGCCAGTTTCCGGTTCTCTGTTGATCGGTCTTGGAAGGCTCTTTCAACAACAGGCATAATCAAGGCTAAAGAAGGTGAATCCACAACGTGAACAAACTCAGTTTGCAATAAGGCTTGGAGGCAACCGCTGGCTTTCTTCCCAGGATCTTGGAGAGCAGCTAACAAAACCGGAACCACGCTGGCTACTTCAGGGTTTTGAATAACAGAGCCAATCAAACTCAAAGCTTTAGTTGCAGCATCTTGTACTTTAACATGTGAGTCTCCAAGGACCTCAATCAATTTTGGAACTATCATTGGAAGACAACCAGAAAGCTGACGGGGAGCACAATAGGCCATTCTCCCCAGTAATTCTACGGACCCACACTTTGTCCTCCACGAATCCTCATTTAACGCGGCTAAAAGAGCTGGAAGCACAAGTTTTACTCCGTGGCCTGACAAGCGGCTCATGACTCGTTTCGCTGTATTTTCGGTTGCTTCTCGGACGTACACGTTAGAGTCTCCCAAGCACTGAAGAAGGTATGGCAGGACGTGCACAATATAAGGTTCAAAGAGCCGACCCAAGAATAAACACAACAGTTCCAGTGCCATCAGGGATCCTTCCCTCTTTTTAAAGTCTTTCTTATCTTGCATTCCAGTTGCTAGCATGTTCATGATGTCGTGTTGCTTCAGAGACAAAATGCCTAAGCCTTTGATTACTCCAGCCAAACCATAAGCTGCACCCCGTCGTTCACCAAAATTGTCAGAGCCCATCATCTGTTTTGCTAACTTTGCCACAATCGCTTCAGCATCACTTTTGATGGCTGGAACTAGACCTGGAAGACAATTGGCTACAGCCTCTTGTACCTTTTCTGACGGTGTTGATAGCGTTTCTAGAAGAGTGTCAAAGATTGACTTGACACGCTTGTCTTTGGGATCCAAATGCTTTGCTAAGGACCCCATCAATACAACGCAAGCTTGTCTTACGTTGTCAAAGCGTCGAGACTTTTCCGCTTTTTCTAAGAAAGTTTCGATTATATCGATAAAGCTATTTAGGCACTTGTTTCCATGAATCTCTACAATTTTGACGGCTGCTTCTAACATGATTACATGAACAGCGTTAGAACGATCTCCGAGTGTTTCTGTTACTATCCATGTCATATTTTCTTCTGCTTGCTTCACTGTCATTAGGGGAGCAAGTTCTTGAATGGCGAGTCCAACTCCACAACGGCCTTCCCATTTATCAACAGACTCTTCCAGGACACGTCCAAAGCTGTCAACAACCGGAGGGATCAATATCTCATATTCTGTATAACTGTTACGCAAATCCTCCAAAACTTTGGGAAGCTGATCTTTATGTTGTTGTAACAAGTCTCCATACGCTTTGGCTGCAGATGTTCGCACAGCCTCACATGGATGCAACACATCCTGTGCCAGAATAGTATAAAGTTCAAAATCCTGTGGAAGCCCAGTAGATTCCCATACCTTCTTGCCCAACTCAGAAATTCGTTCAATTACATCAAATTGCTCCCTGTAAACGGATGCACTGAGGAGGTTCTTGAGTTCGTCATCATCAGTCATCCAGCCAGTCTGGCATAAATGATCTAAGCAAGTTAAGCTGGTGTCTCTTACTAGATCAACATGTGACCTCAAGGCCTCCAGATGATACCTGAGCTCCTGTGACTCCAAAAACATAAATTCCATCGCAGCATTGCTTGTCTTTAAAAGGGATACTAAAGTGGAAACCGCTAACTGTTGTGTCTTTCCATCGTTGTTTTCTATTACGCCGTACAACATTTTTGTTAGTAAAGAACGAGGAATGGAATCTGCGACGAAACATATATCTCCTAAAGCACTGCTGCAAAAGTTGGCAACAATCTGTAACGATGGGATTAATATCGATGGTTTTTGGGAGTACTCTTGAATGGACAAGCGGAGAAATGGATAGGCAAACGACAAAAGCGCTGATGACGCTGTACTTGAATGTCCAAACTCCTTTAATTGATTCAAGGTGGATTCTACAGCGATTTCTAATTTCACGTTCTGCCATTCTTTATTTGGATCACACAGAGGTTTAATCAGTCGCAGGCAGCATTGAGCCACTACCTCACCAAACCACGCCCGTGGATATAGTATAGACTTGCCAATATCCACAAAAAAATTAACTGCAGGTGGTGCCGCAACGGGGCTTTTCATAACAGCCACTAGTTGGTTAATAAAATCTTTAATGTACAATCCAAAATTTTCACTGTCTGCTTCCATCAATACCGTCAATATACCAACGGCGTTTTGAATCTTGACATCTAATTCTGCAACCTGGTTACGGATCACTGCTTCTTTGGCTAGTTGGGATTTCATTGCTTCCAATTGTTTAGGTGTATACGTGGGTCCCTTTCCAGACTTTTTCTTTTTCTCTTCCAGTTCTTTTCGGAGCTGTATTTCCTCTTGTTGTTCACGATATGAATACGCCTTGCTTTCTCGCTTCATGTTTCTCCCAGCATCACCGAATCCATTTTCGATTATAGAAGAATTGTAAAGTTGTCCCTCGGGTGTGAGAAAAACGAAATAATCGTCTCTTGAAATTTTGAGGAAATCAGGGTCATTCATTAAAGTGACAGCAGTATCGACACATTCACTCATGATTAGATTGCTATGGATTTTTGTAAGGGTTTTGAGAATTCGTTTCTTTAAAGTACTGCAATCGAAATCTTTTACATAGCGAGAGTAAATAAAATCTTTCTTAGTTTCTAGAATATCCTGTGCCTTAAGACCCCATCTTTTCTCAATGCAATCAAGCCACAAGTCTTCAAAGTGGAACTGATGTGTCGCAACTAGAAACTCTACTGCTAAATCAGCCTTGATAGAAGCATCACTTCCAGCAATCAATTGCTTCAAACTTTCCGCCAAACTGATAACAATGCCATATTTTATGTGATCCTAAATACATATAAAAACTACGATTAGTTAATTGAATTTTAATAATGCCAAAATTATACAATTCCAAAGCAAAGATTACGCACCGATATATTTTCTCTGTTGACTACTTCATCTGCGGCAGCAATAAAATGACGAGCCATTTGTAATCTGTGGTTACCTGGACATGGACTCAGAATTTTCTTCATTTCGGACTTTAATTGAACTCGAGTCTAAACATATGTAAAAATAACTTTTTATACACTCAGTTTCGTAGCAATATCACTCAATATAAGGAATTAGTCACACTTACCGAATAATCCGCAAAGGGAAAACAGTACACCGGGATTCCATAAGATCGGGAACTAATCGTGATTGATTGAGAGGAAGACGCTTTTGATAATTCTTGTACTAATTGGACAAGGTGCACAAAAACCCATGGCAAGGTTGTACATCCGCTTAGAAACTTGTCATCGGCAAACCCAACCACTTTAGCTGCCTGGCTGAAAACGGAGTCAGGAACTTTTACAGAAGTTGCTTTAGTATTATTTGAGTCCACAGCCTTAAGCAATACCAGATCTAATGCTATGGCTTCACTTAAATTATTAACCTGTAAAAACAAAATTCGCATTAGTTGATTTGTTTACAAAAATGGCAAAATGTGATTTCATCACTTACCACAGCAGGAAGCTGTACCGCTTTCTCAACACACTTTGATATTTGGTCCGTAATATCTGTAAGCCACTTGACACGGCCCCCGTTGGCCAATTCTACTAATAATCTGCAAAGACCTAAACGAATTAGACCCTTTAAAGTATTCAGCCCATTCTTTATATACTTCAAAAGAGCGGTAGGGCATTCATCAGATAAGCCCTTGATCCATGCACTTAAGACTTCCATACTCTCAAGCAGGGTCCCTTCGTGAACTATAGTGAAAAAATTGGAACAATAATTACAAATGTAACAACATAACATTATTACATCTAGTCTACAATACATGCGATACATAAACGATAATACAAATAAAAAATTGGATTCCGCACCATCGGTTTCTAAAAGTCTTAAGCATTTTTCTACAACATGCAATGATAGTTGTGCTCCCGGAGTCTTGATATCATCTCCAACTATTCTGATCACCTATAATACGGAAATGAAGATATAAAAATTAAGACATTCTTTTAACATACATTAGTTTAAATATTTATCAAGTACATTTAGAACAGTGATTTTGGGTCCAGATGTCAACGCAGATTTTGCTGCTTTAGAAGATGGAATAACAAGTTCGATATATTCATTTAGGGCGACCTGAAGAATTTTCTCATCGGGTATCTGGAAGAGAAAATAAAAAACAACAAGGTTTACATTTGCATTGTACTTAATTTAACCGATTGTATTTAATGGAAACCTACGGAAGCAAACAAGGACCGAGAGGCAAAGACCGCTTGATGTTTTTGCTTTTCATTTTCTGTGTTCAAACAAGAGCCTATGCGTTTGGCAAGCTCTGACGCCGTTTCACTTGCTAGCGTTGGCTTAAGCGCTTTCAGAGTATATCCAACTGCCTAATTAATTAAAACAAAACATTATTTAAATAATATATTTAAAATTGTTATTCTCTCAAGTTTGGCTGCGGTTTTACCTCAACTACTGTTTCTGGAGACCTCAGAAGCGCCTTTGAAATGGTGTTAAGGATACTCTCCACGCAAGCGGTGTTATTTCGCAGACAAGGCAAAAGATTTTCCGAGACTTTTTCCAAAACCCAGCAAGATTTCGGTACTTTGGTCATCAAGAACTCCTTTTGGAATAGGTCTGCTACTGACACTGCGCTTTTACCCCCTTTTGCTTCCGAGAAGATATCCTCCTTTGAGATAGAAGTTTTTCCTTCATTCAAGCATGCCCAATTGTACAGAATACTGAGACAGACCAAGTTCTTGTCCACATCGAAAAGTAACGAGATCAACTTGAAAAGTTCCTCAGGACTCATTTGCAGAAAAATGGTGGAAAGTAGTTTTCTAACACGAGCTTCATATTTCTTATCTCCTTGAACTCCGTAGGTAAGCCTTGCAAGAAGTTTGGCAAACGTGGCAGAAATCTCTGGTCCGTTCTCCTTGCCATTCTTTTTCTCCCAAGAATAAAGAATGACAACACATTTGAGAGCTTCCAATGAGCCCTTACTAAGCGGTTTACTATAATAGAAATGAATTTAAACTTTAACTAATTCCTTAAAAAACTAAAATACCGGTACTTTTAATTATCTTCTTGGCCGCATGAAACTCACCTGATCACAGTCGTTTCTTTTGGAGCACGGTATTGAAGAATGAATTCGTAGCAATCTTTCACATTATTAAACTTGTAGTTTTTCAATTTCCGGTGAATCCCAGGAATCAAATATTTTTCTGTGGGGTTCCCATTTTCCATCTCATTTGTCTTTTCATTACCCATTTTTAGTTTTAAACTAGGTGCCCCTTTTCAAAACAATCCTTTCCGATAAGGTGAAAACTACCCACTAAACTTGATAACAAAATTATCCCAACAATTTGACAATTAGTGAAAAATTTATAACTTGTTCTTTTCACCTTTGCCAGGATTTTTTGTAGGAGGAATAGTTTAATATAAATTTACAAAATTTATACAAAAACCTTAAAATATAATCACTACTCAATATAATTTATAATTATTTTTCTAATCACAGCACACAACCATGCTTTCTCTACTGAATTAACACTTTTCTTGTCCAGCATTGGCAATATTGCGGCTTTCGTGGTGGTGATGTATAAAAAATGTATTGAATTTTTGTCTGCCATGCACAGAAACACACAACACAACATGCAACAGAAGAAAAGGAAAGTTACGTAAGGCATAGATCTGTGCGCATAGACACGGAGCACATGTCCGTGGAAGAGGGAATGATAATGACATGTCTGCTCCGGCCTCCTCAGAGGTAAGCCGATAAGCACTACGATGGCGATGATAAGCTCAATCTGAATGGCAATGATAATGACATGGGTGAGCCACTACAATGGACAAAAATATCCGCAATATGGTCTTTTTGATAAGTGTGCCTGCGTTGCAGAATTTTTAATTATGACGCGACACTGATCTTGGTGGCCTTGTATGATTCGAAGGTAAATTCTTAAGTGTTTGGGTTTTAAACCCTCATGAATGCATTTCAACCAGAATATATTTTGGGCCTTGAGCTCACCTTAAAAATCCTCAAGTCGTCAGAATGGCACTGGGTCATTATTATATGAGAGGTATGAGGTGGAAAGATGCAACTTTTAAAATAGTCGAACGCCGCGTCATTTATAATTGAGTTCATTGGTCATGGAGATGTGCCTATCTGTTTGACTAGATTTTCATTGTCGGAAAGAGAAAGTTGCAAGATTGATGGATGAGGATGATATGGTTGATATGAATACTTTGCTGAATACCTAACTCGCTCATCCCTTCCAGGAAAGTTGTTTTCGTATGAAATGCAAAAACAAGGACTTTATGCATAACTAAAAATAATTTGTTTCCAATTAATAACCTGATATATATTTAACGAATTTTGGGGAAATGAATGCCATCGGTTTAAAGCCTTAGTAGATTAATGTAATACATGTGGATTTATAGAAATGCGTATAGAGATCAACTTTATAATCCTTCGGAAAAATTCTACGTAAAGAATGTTAACAAATTATATATGAGAGCTGTGATTTTGTATTCGTTTTGTTTGCTCATAATGTTACAATGGAATAACTATTGTGCTATAGCAATTTTATTATATCCAAATTATATTGTTTTTATAGTTTTCTCTATAAACATCTATATTTTAATAACAACAGATTTCTTTGATTTACAGAATAAGATAATCCCAATAATATATTCATATACTTTTAATTTCATTTTCCAATTTTCAAGTTTTTAGAGAACACTTTAAATTACTCTTCTCATCACATCTTAATTTTAGTGGGTTAACATTACTCTATAGATAGTATTAAATGGTATATTCATACACAACTACTAATGTTAGATTTAGCATAATATTATTATAGCTTCTCTTATTAAATTTTTAGACAATTAAAATAGCGCTGATCATCTCTTGTTGTACATGCATAATATATTTTCCTTTTTTGCCAAATACAATCTGTCAAAATAATTTTTCAATAAATTCGCAATATCCGATAAAAGAATGAGCACAGTTATAAAATCACTCTATTCTTTTTTCTCCCTGTGATATTCATTTCAGTTCACACAATTCCTTATAATAAACAAGGAAACAAAACAAGTGAAATAATACTTTGTTTGAAATAAAATATCTTGCAGATTAATGACACAAACGTGCTCGCAGAGGTGAATGCATTGCAATGTTAACTATGTTATGACACGGGGCAGACTTATTTAGTCTAGCTTATTCATTTAGCAAACATAGTTTAAGCTATGCAACTTGTATTGTGTAGTTGTTTTACGAAACTCAAGAAAAACAATTCATTTGAGTCTACAAATAATTTTGAATTAGACTCGGAACGTGATAAGAAAATCCAGTTATAAATCTCTATTGGTGCATGATATGAATCTATTTGGCCAGAAGAAAGTGGAGAGGAAAGAAGACATGAAAGCTAAAATGGAGTTGATTTTACTCAACATTGCAAATCCCCCTTGCACGTGTATCAAAAAAGAAAGTAGACACAAAAGAAACAATTTTCTACAGCAGCAGACGTTTTTCCTGTACATTGAAATTATTATTTGTACCCTATATTTAAATAAAACACAGTAAGATGCTTAACCTTTATCTATGTGATCATTGGTTTTACACTTACTTTATTTAAATTAAAAATGGAAACGTTTACAGATTCTTATTTTTAGCCAATTAAATCAATAATTTATTAAGTCAATTACACAGGTTTTTCTAAGGACTATTCTAAAATATAATTTACTATTTAGCTATATATCTTTTATTTACTAGGTATAATGTGTAACAATACTCTATATATTATCTACTGAAATAAAGCTAAACATCAATGAAAATTGACCTTAATTCATAGTGTCTTAACTATTTCAAATGTACAAGATTAAGTACGGTATGAATATGCAAATGAAAAGCAAATTTTGACAAAGTAATGATATTATACAAACACCTACGCAAATTTTAAATTCTAAAGAGTGCAGAATGCTGACCCGTATTTGAGTTATTACTCGTGGAAAAATAGGAAATAAAAACTTGTCAAAGAATGGAAAATTGAAAAGGGTGATTTTCGTTTGTTCATTTCAAGTAAATTCAAAGAAACCTGTCAAAGAAAAATATGAATATTTAAAGTAAGTTTTTATAAAAAAGTTACTTTTTGATTTGCAGGTAAAAGTGGAGACAAAAATCGCAAACAATTTGTCTTAAATAAATCTAATTTTATCGTAATTGGCTGCTCCTAGTCTATTGTTAAGTGTTTTCTCATGACACAGTTTGAAAAGGGAGCTATACTGAAGGTTAGTTTAAACGAAAAATGTTTTTAGTGTTTGCGAGGATAGACTTTATCAATTTAAAGATGCTGTTTATAACTATGATGAAAAGAGGCTGATGTCACAACACACAGTATTTATTATTGTTTCTTCCTAAAGAAATCTTCAAATCGTCTCCTTTTCATTGTATTTACTTTTTCTCCCTCCGTATAGATTTCATTTTTCCTACAGAGTATGGTTCACTCTCTACAAAAACAAAAATGTTAGAATTAAAGCGTTGACTTCTAAAAACATTATATGGATGGAAAGCTACAAGAATTATTATTTTATGTTGTCTAGTTTTAAGAAAAAATTATGACGGTAGTAATTTTTTTGGTGAAATGGAAGTAGTATTAGTGCGCAAATTTTTGAATTTAATATTATATCACTGCTGCTGCTTCTTGTTCACCAAACGATAATGACGTGGCGACTTATGATGCTCATATTATGTTGATGATGACAGCATGACGACTTACTTATACTCCCTTTGTTCTTCATTTTCAGCCCATTCTCTCTATTTTTATGAGGTACTTTTCACATGGTCGGAAGGTTCTGTGTCCCGTTTCCCCAATCCAAATGAGAACTGACGAGCTTGGCTTCTCTTATCTGCTGAATTATTGGCTCCAGCTGCGGATGAAATTCCAGATGGATATTCATAGTCATCCTCTTGGAAATCTGAACTTCTTTTCCCAAGTCCAAAAGAGTAAATTTTAGATCTTCGCTCTTGTCTGCAACAGATTTAAAAAGATAATATTATAAAGCAATGATAACATGTCGCATTTCTCCCCAGTGGTAGCATATTTTCTAATATTCACCGAATTTACGAAAATGAATAAGCAATATTTTCGAGGGAATTTTATTCAGGATAAATTTTTATAATTTATTTATCAGTATGAATTGACGATATTTCTTTCCATCCTGCAATTTATTTACACGCTCATGCCTGCATGCCCTGTCCCCGTCATCAACTTTTAGTACCAGACGGGCATTACCTTGGAATAAATATTTTCTAGGAAAATATTTCCTTTTAGAATTGACTTCCTATTACTAGAGACCCGTTTTAAATAAATACAAATGTAATTTCCTGCGTTTTAGGGAAAGTCTAACAGGTGTTTTCAATCTATAGCCCACATAGATTTTATGATTCTTCACAGCAACCCCTTCCCTTCAAAGCTTCATACAAGTACGTACTCCTAAGGATAATTCACAGATTTCAGTATACCGACCCAACCCACGCATTTACAATGCTTATATTTTCACCACTGGGAACAATTTTTTTAAGACTTTACTTTCCCTCCCGCCCTAACAACAAAACAGCCGTTTGAAAAGATGTAAAAAGTAGATTTATTCCATGAATTTTCCTTTTTGTTTAAGCAAGAGTATTTGATTCCCTTGTCGAATCAATCAGATTTTATGTAACATTTATTCCACACATGAAAGACAGCTTACTAAATAACATCTAAGGAAGAAACGTTCCCATCATGATTTTAGGGCTGCCGCTACTATTATTTTATGAGAAGGCGGAGAAGGTTTATTTGAATTGGGTTTGATTATGATACAGTGTGCCACCACCACCTTTTGTCAGCATTAACATCATGTTTTTTTTGACCTGGTTATGATTATTTTTTACAACTGAGTTAAACCGAGGAATAAAACTCATGATTTCAGCAGTAAATAGACATCCATTTTATTGTTATGCAGTGGTACATAAGCAATAATAATAACAATTTGGAGAAAGTCTCTTGTTTAAAGGGTGACAAGAGGGAAATACAGCGTTGCAGTCACTGTTTGTCTCACAAAACGGCTTTGTTGCTGAGTGAGCAGTGCTGGCAAGGCCAATATCAATCAGATGATGGTGATCATAATAAACCAAACCAATAAAACAAAATGAGAGAGTAAATGATGGAGGATAAATGTTGAACAACAACGAATGACAACAGCAACAGCCTCATAGAAAGCCAAAATGAATGTTTTATCCTAAAAAAAAACACGACTGCATCATTTTATCTATAAATATTTATGTAAATTTTGCGGATTATCTTGCTTTTCCCGCTTGGCTCTAGACTTATCGTCATTATGCCATCCATACGCGTTTCTCCTATATTTCCCCCTCTCGTCTTTCTCCTGATCCGCCTTCAATCTTTCTCCTCTTTCTCTGCGTGTCTCTATATTATTATTCCTAAAAGAATAAAATTGAAGAAATAGCAAAATTGTAATAATAATGGTGGTTTTGTTGTATTTGATGATGATGAAAAGTAAAAAAGTTAACATATGTTCAGCTTTTCTATCCCGGCATCACCTTCTTTGAAAGCGGATCAATTTGTTCTTTTCCATTTGAAAAGATAAATCGTGTACTTTCCTACATTTGCTAGGATCACAGGTAAGTCATTAGTTTTGTCTAGAAATCCTTCAAACATTGCAAATTTAGTCATGTACCCCAATTACAGATCACAATCGCACCCTGATTTGAATGAAATATTGTTTTCTATTTACTTTGACATGACTGCTGCTTTTTTTCCGAATTTCTAAGAATTATTTTGAAAAGGGATCTCTCCTAATTGCATTATTTACCTGTATGAAGGGAACATGGATGCAGAGGGTTGTTGGTTCCCTTTGAGCCAGGCTTGTTCCAACCTCTTTCCTAGTCCAAATCCGTAATATCTTTGATTCCTTTTCCCCAAACCAAAGGAATACATTCCTTGAGGAGATGCTCGTTTATCCACGTAGCCACCTGGATTGGTGGAGGAATATGCTTCTAGTAGAGGATATGACGGGGACGATGAGGAGGATGATGGGGCGTAGTAGCCTGTGTCTTCATAAGATGCCGGTTCCTCCAAAGAGCGCTTTCCTAGACCAAAATCGTATGCTGGATAGCGCTTATACGCGTAGTAAAGTCGTCTCAAGTCGTAATCGTCAGGTAATTGTCTTGACCAAACGTAGGAGCCAACACAAAGGACAATCAGTACTTGCCATCCTGCCAACATTTGCACTCGTTGCATGGAAATCATGTTTTAGTTTAAGTTTTTTCTTGGAATAGTTGAACGAATTGAATAATTGAAACCTCCTTCCTGCGAATGAATAAATTAAAAAATAAATTTTACTTGTTAGATTTGGAAAAATTGAGTTCTAGTAATATTAATTAAATGTGGTCTACAGTACTATATAAAATTATAAGCTTATTTGGGAATGGTTAAATTAATATTAAAATACTAAGGAAAGGACACGTGCATAACTTTGAATTGCTTAATCAGTCACTCCTCGAAGCAATTTCGTTTTTATATTCCACAAGGGTTTCTTCAAAGTAATGCATAAAGAACCAGCATGTCGCCATTAATTGGTTAGTTAGTCGTTTTACACCAAAAAACTTTTGGTGGGTTGTTTTTTTGTTGCAAAATAATTTGATTGCTACATCGTTCTAAATTTCACACGAGCAGTGCTTTTTAATTCGCTAAAACATGTAATTTACCATTGATCTGTGGAAATCAGAATTTTTGGTTTTCAAGCCCGATTGCATAATGCATAAGCTTGGCATGCAAATTAAAACCAGTTTAGTCCAAGGCAGTTCGTCAATCAATTTTTTTTAGCAAAATGCCAATTAATTTCCCAAACAACCACATTCATAATTTGATAGGATTGTCGAGTGTTTGAGTATTCAACGTGGAAGAAGTGAAAGTGTAAAATGACAAAATTTGACAAAATGAATCATTAAAACAAGTCAACAAATCAATAAAATTATCATATAGGATAATACAAGGCAATAATAGAAAAGATTTTGAAAGGAATGAAAGGGTTAAATTGTCATCTTAAGTTTCATTGTTATCTCCGGATAGGATGTTTTGCTTGAGGAGGTGAAGAAGAGTAAATGCCTTTATGGTTTGCACCTGTACTACACAAAAGAATTTCTCCTACCAAAAGAATTTGTTGGAAAAGCGACAGGGAAAAGGGAATGAAAGGAACCAAGAAATAAATTGAGCTAAATGGGAAGAAGGTAAAAAGTTAAAGTGGAAAAGTTTACTTGTTGCGGAAGAGGTGAAAACGTTGCCGTTAGCATTCAACACTCTATTCCATGATTTTCAAGCCACACAAAAGAAATAGCGACAGACATGTTACAATTGAGCTTTCACAATCCAAAGAGGTTTTGTGTTACTTTTCCTACCGTGTGTTTGCCTTTTTGTTAAATCGAAAGCATTTCCTTTCCAATGAGCACCTTTTGTTCCAAATGAGCATTACAAGGGATGTCTTTAGATGTTTCCAACAAATTAGGTAAAACTTTTAAGAGAAAATTTAATTATTTGCATTTTCAACTTGCTTCTGATATTTTTTAAACATGGTTTGTTTCATGAGGGTTTGCTATTGCGAAAGACAAAAGTATCTCGTAAAATATTTATCTGTCTTGTAGCGTCAATGTACGCAACTCTCAATTCGAAAATTGTATCAAGGTAAAACTCAAGGACTGTTGGGGCTCCTGTAATTTCAAATTTGCTATTGAGGATGTGATGGATATTTTATTGATAAACCAACAAATTATTCTTTTTTATCTCAACAATATTGACCATTTGAAAAGATGATTGCGAAGTAAAACTTTTCATAGCAGTAGCAAAGAATGCTAGTTTAGTATGTTCCAGGAGTCGACAAATTTACAGAGAAAATGCGAGAGTATAGGAAGGTATGATATGACATGAAGAAGATCAAATAAATGGGGATTACCGTTTGTGAGAAGTATTTATAAAGACAGAATTACTGAATGCGACATGTATTTTAGCAAAACAAACCTTTTCTTAAATTAAATTACAGTGTAAAAAGAGACAACAGGGTTGCTACGTTGATTTAAGTAATTTGCAGCTTCAAACAACTGGGAAACTACCAGGAATTAGTCATTAATACAGTGAGCCTGTTGCGCCTTGCAAAAAACAAGATTTAACTCCTTAGCTTTCACTCATAATATCTAGTCGTCTCAGAATACCCCTTTTTCATCCACACTAGCAGATGAGCAGAGAAACGAGGTGTGAAGAAGCCGTGATGATCAATGATGATGGCTTAGTTTGCGCTACCTGCGTACATGATAAGAAAGTGATTGACAAGCAGAAAAGGATGAGTTTAAAAAAATTAAATTTAAGAGGAAAATCTGGATAGGAATGCTACCTCATTACAACATAACTTTGCAAAATATTTTCTCCGTTTATTCATAAAATATTTATTCAACAAAGTTATACTTGTCCAACCTTTCCCAACACCATCGTAACGCTCATGTAGAGGAAGAAGTGAGGTGAGGTGTGTTTGCAAAAAGGGAAAGTGAATTACAATGATACAACAATGCTTCCTTACAACTTCACAATTCAACGATTATGAGAATGTAAGCAGAAAGTGTCGTTCTTTTTAATTAAAATACAAAGTACATATAAACTGTACCAGGTTCGATTTTAATGTTTTAAAATAGTTCAATGAAGACGTGTTTGGTAACGCTATTGTCAAATGCTATTTTATCAATGTTGTTCGAATTGGATAAGCTTTGGAATGAAGGTTTTTCCTTAAAATATACTTTCAACATTTGAAGTCTACTTGTTTGATTATTATTGAGTTAGGTTTGGCTTAGGTGTTTTAATTTAGTTTTCGGTTTATTATTGCCATAAAATTTTATTTCTTTGCTAATATGCCACATAATTAACTTTGTTGGTGACGAGGGACCCATGGGTTTTAAACCAGTTATAAACCTTGAAATTAACTTTAACTCGGGAGCGAAAATTATCGACTCACATCAACAAAGCCCCCAACAATTGAATATTGGAAATGAATACTGTTCAAAGCGGAATTTTTATTAGATTTTGTTTAGCTCCAGTATAGTTAGGAAGAACTATCTGGTTTTGGATAAACATGCAAAATCACGAATAAAACTTTATCTAACGGAGCTTAAAAGGAATATATAATCACTATATTTTTTATCCAAACTGCAAGGATAAAAATGACGAGTGAAGGAATAAATAATGAAAGATGAAAAAGTTTCTGAAAAGTAGTAAGAAATTCAGAAAAATAAATATTGTGCAGAGCATCTGTGAGAGTGGGAGTCTTTTTTGTCGGACTGTATGTAAAACCTGTTTTCTCTTTATGGCATCAGTTTAATATGTGTGGAAAGGCCTAAAAGCGGAAACGAATTTGATGTGACTCCTTTCATGAATACAAACGTTTATTTTCTTTTGAACTTTCTATACTTTTGAAGTTGATCATACGGAATGGGAATCATCACGTAACAGCTTTTTTTAAAGGAATGAAATAAGATGATGATAATCATCGTCTTAGTTTCTATCGTCTTTAAATATATGTGCAAACACAAGAATAAATCTTATTCTAAATCGAAAAATTGCAATGCTACTTTGTACTAAATTTGATTGATGAAATGCTTGAAGATGATTATTGAATGCTTCAATAAAATGCCTTTGGTTTTTATCCTATGATGTGTCTTTGAAAACTTTGATTGTTGTCGTATGCACTTTAGTCAGTGACGAGTCTGCTAGTATTTTCTCAAAGCATATAAAACTTCGCAAATTCTTCTAAAACGTTCCTGGAAAATTTATAGTGCGTGGAAAAATCAAAGAAAAATGAACTTGTAATTGGGTTAAATCTTGAAATTAAGTAAGCGGAAAGAGGTCATTCCCCGAGAAAGTATGAGAAACTTTGGAAATGTATTGCACAATGTTTTAGATTGCAAAAGAATGCTTTCACCACAGTGTTAACCATCAAGAAATGTCCTTTTGTGTTGTTGTGAAACCAAATCCCAATCCTAAACAAATTTTGACCACAACTGATCCCTTTTCATGGAAATCATGCTAAAGAGTCAAATTCTTGCATGATCTCTTCCAACTTTGCAAGAATACCTTTTCAGAAAAAGTTTTTGAACATATCCCAAAAGAGTTTGGGTTTCGTTGAGAAAGAAATTTACAAGTGGAACTAACCACAGATAAAATTATTGTTTAATTAAAATCAAAATGTACTTGGAATGCATGCTTTGACTTTGTAAATTGTATTTTTAGTAAATATAGGCTTTCTAAAATTACCTTAGGAAATCAATGAACTCACTTAACTAAAATAAAAAAGGAGCAAAAATTGCATTATGTATTCAAACTCAAAAGTTTTTCTTTCATACTTAAACAAAGCAAGGTTTCCAAATATTTTTTCAGTTTCTGTTATTCTAGCACTGATCTTGTGCATCTTACGTGGAAAGTATAAAAGTATTTTCAATTTCTAGCAACAACTCACAGACAGAGTCACGCGTATATTCGACATAAATGTATTCCATCTTTTCAATAAAAGATTTTTGAGTGAAATGGGAAGATAGAAGATCCAATGAAAGGTAAAAAGATCCAATTACTAGTTCATTCGAGTTCAATTTCTTTTGCGTAAAATAAGTTCTTTTAAAGCGTCATGTGGAGTAAGGGGGATAGTAATAAAAGGGAACTTGGATAAAGAATTAAATTAATTCTCACGTGTACTACTATAAACTCATCAACAGTCATTATGATACGTCCTTCATGAATTGAATTGGTTTGATCTTTTTCAGGCAGGATAATACCGGATAAATCTCGAAGGAAATGTTTTAAATGACCAACACGTAACGTCTTACGTAACTTTACGGGAACCGATTGGAAACCAGAAAAACAATGTAAAAGTGTTTCATCGCAGTCTCCTGGCAGTTGATAGAGAAATTTCCAAGTGATTACATCATGGCCGTGTCACCATTCTCATTTAGGAATAAAATCCAATTGTGTTCAAAAGATGTTTTAAATGCAACAAAATCCTATATAATTTTGCTTGGGGCAAGTTGAGAAAATTAGAGTTTTCTAAAACTTGTTTCGTTGTAGGGTTTTTAAAAGTTGGAAAAGAAGTAATGCTAACATTCTCAGGAATTATTTAAATCAAGTGATATTGGTACATTGAATGAGGCATTTTAAATTCCAATGAGTATGCATCAACAATTTACATTATTCAAGTCATTGTCACTGGATGTTATGGTAAGGAGGACTCAAAGAAGCAACTTCAAATGCAAATGGACCTCGATTTGTCTACCTTTTGTTGAATCCACGCTGGTGTCGCCCTTTTTAAATATTTTACGAACATGTGGGCAGAGAAGATCAGAGATGAACAAAAGCCCACTTTCAAAGTTCAATTTGGAAACCAGAGCAATTATTATTCAGTCTTAGCAAATACCAATATGCAAACAGAAGAATAACGGAGAAAACTCCATTTTGTTGACAAATAAACTTTTCGAGGTGATTTCCAAAAGTTCTTCAAGTTGTGTGGTAAGAGGAAAAGAATGAAGTTTGTACTTCCCAAAACAATACATCTTCAACCCCTCAAGTGCATAATTAAGCAAGAAAAAGAAATTTTCTTTCTTTTAACCAGCTCAATGAGTTTTAGTTGGAAACTACTTCTGGTACTTATTTTGGTTCCACTTTGAAATAGATTAAATGCGAGACAACACTTCCGGCCAATATTTATGCAATTTGTAACCTAATTGAATACAGAAATATTAAAGTAGAAAGTCAAATATGTTTTAATATTTTTAAAGGTTGTTTAAAACTCAAGAAATCTTAACTTGATGAGTTTCGTAGGAAAATTTTGCATAGAGGGATGAAAATAAAAGTTTCGTTGTATGAAAGCATTTTGGCGATACCTTTTCAATTGCTATCGTGCCACGAGTACATGATCATCATCGTGAAACTTCCATAGCAAAAATCTTTCTTTTTGTAAAAAAATGAGCGTGGGCGCTTAGACCAAAGGGTTGATGACGAGGACGACGAAGTAAACAAAATCAGTTTTATAAATACCAGTTATTTACAGTAATAACTACGTGCGGACTGGGTTGAAAATCACAGCTGGAACGAGACAATCACATGACATGACTGTTCCTCCATTCAAACAATCTTTGTTCATTCTTTGTATTTTGCGGAGCAAAGTTTTTTCTTATTATCAGAATTAAGACAGAAGTCAAACAGACCAGAAAGTGCCCACTACTCTTGGGAGCCTTCTTCCCTCGCTTTCTATTCCTTTCGTTTGAATCTTTGGACTTGAATGCTTTCACTTGCCCCTAAAAAACCAGCTTATTTATTCTTCTGGCCGTACTGCGTGACTTTGCAGAATTACGTTTTCTTCGAATGAGCAATTTTTATAGCTTGTTATACAAGTAATTTGTATATAATAAAATGAACTAGTTAGATTATAAGAATATTTATTTTTGAATATTTCTTGGCTTGTGTTTGGACATTAAAGGATGGCTTCAGAAAGAAAAGCTAAAAATCCTCTTGTTGATGAAAGCTGAACTCAACAATAATTGCCGCATGGGGAAGATGACGAGGAGAATGTTGCGTTTAAAATTAAAAAGCTAAATTAGATGGTTCTTCCCGTTGTACAAAGTTGTAAATATGTACGTATTTGTATCAAAGCAAGAAATCTGCGAATAAAAAACAAATTGTGAAATAAAACCAGCAAAAAACTGAACGGCATTCATTATATTGCCATCTTGCTTATCCTTCTTGGGTCATGTAGTTTTGCAAAGTTGAAGAAAAAAACTAACTTTCCAGCTGCAATTCTAACTTTCTATGGCTTTCATTGTTTTCTTCCATTTTAAACTTTCACCCAGTCTGATACTTGCAGTAAAAAAATATTTTATGAAATTAAACAAACTTTTGCTTGAATCAATGTCAAACATTTTCCTAAAATGTATACTGACATGGCATGACGTTCTTTTACCCGTTCTCTGTCTTAGGAAGAAAACCAAGATCGTATTAAACAATATAAAAATATGGCTGATTTGATAGCTTAAACAAAAACAACAGAAATGAAAAAGTCATTTTAGTTGTTGCTTACGAAACAACTTTTAGAAGTAAATTCAAAACTATGATTTTGCAGCATGTAGAACTCTGAATGTCATCATCAAACTTGTTTTCGTACAAAGTCGTTCCAGGGTGATTTGAGATTTACATTTTTGCAACGTTTTGTTGTCAAAAAGATTAAATAATTTTCAATTCATTATCATACGAGAAGCTTTAAAATAAAACATCACTAGCCAAAAATGGTGAAAGTTGAATTGCTACTTATCTTAAAACAATATCTTTACACCCGGTGTTTCAAACTGAAGAAGGTATCATTAGGTAAGGTTAATAAAGCATACAAATCAGAAATCAAAAATAATAAATACTTGTCAATGATAATTTATTATAATAATTGACACATTAACTCTGTGTATTCTTACATTACTTAATATAATACTTTTATGTATTCGATGTATTTCCAACTCAATTTCTAGTATTAATAAATATGATTTGTTAGAAAAATGTCAGCAATTTCACTCCCTTTGCAGCTGCTGAGCTGCTATTCAAACGCTTGTCAATACAGCATATTTTATCCAAAAACCTTGAGTACGCGGACGCTCACGTCAATAACCACATTACTACCAACGTTACTACTTACTTAGCCACTCACAGGTTTCATTAAACACTGCATATTTATTACTTCTTGTTCGGAAGTGCTGTCAATGCAATGTCGCTATTTTGACTGTGAAGAATATTTGACATGCAATGTATCTATTTTCCCCAGCAGATTTATGCTCTACTGGATAATCTTCTTTGCTAACACAAACACAGAGGAAGAAGGAGTAGATAATAATATACGCTTTCTCTGTTGTCGTCACCATCATTTCTCTTCTTTTCATAGTCTCTTAAAATTGAACCTTTTTTCAACCATTTTTTGCAAAACAAAACCAAACTACAGGATTAAGAGAAAATTGTGCTATATTGAAATATTTTTTGTACAGTTTTTACTTTTTGAGGAAAAGCCGTAGGCCACACATTCCATCCTTTGGATATTTTACGACCTTGTATGAAAGTGAAAAATAATCGTCTGGCGTGCCTGTATTTTTCTTTTCCAAAGTAACTTTGTTTGCTGCTCTATCATGCATATCGTCACCTCAGATTATCACGTATTACAGACGATTGTGCATCCACCCACATTCGTCTACAAGGTATTAACTATGAATTACCCAGAAGGGTGTATGGTACAAGTGCCACCCGATAAACTTCTCATGAGTCAATCTTTTACGATTAAACAATAAGGGAGAAAGTAGAAGACGAGGGTTGAGAAAAAATCAAGTTAAAACTACGCAGATAAAAGACTGAAGAAAAAGGAATGTGAGCTTTCTTAAATATTGTATCAAATTCAGCATTTTTCGCTCTCACTCTCTCACGAGTCAATGCACATTTGTAGTTGTACACAAAGAAGGTAATAATAATATCCAGAGATTTTTTAAGATCAAACTTTGTTAGAAAATGTAAAAGGGAGAAAAAAAGGGGAAAGGAAGCAGAATCTTTTATGGCTCAATGGTTACTACTTACTAGTATTGTGTGACCAAAAATACAAATAAACCAAGCCCTTTCATAGAGAAAAGGGAGTAAGAAAGTAAGTCAAGTCATTGACATATTTTTTTACTCCTACTACTGTCACACATTCCTAACGCATATCGTTGTTTTCTCCAACTTTCTCTCTACCCCAATTTAACAATCTTTCAAACCTTTTATGCAACAACTTTTATGTTTTAGTCATTGTTGCAGTTTCTGAAAAAGGAAAAGACAAGTTGATTTTTCAATTTATTTCCCACACACAAACATGCAAAGATTTTTATATCGAGGAGTTAGCTACGTGATACGTAAATTTTGAAAACCATACAGGTTCACTCAACTTGTAACCACCGAAGGGGTTGAGTGTAATAAAGATGTGTGGGTTGAAAATATATAGACATTGTCATTTGCAAAATGTGCAGTTGTTTATTTGCAAATTTTTCTCACATTTTGCAGAAATAGTTTCTGGAAAAAAGAATAAGAATTTATGCAGAAATGATACTGCGTAATATTATTGCAGAGATAAAAAAGAACTGTTCAAAACTAGAGAAATCATTTCACATGACAATACTTAATTTATATCATGCAAACGACTTACACATGCAAGCTCAAATTTATTTTCATCAATGGGGCAACTTGACAACGTGTATCCTCCTTTCTCCAAATCAAGTAAATATTCAAAGCTTAATTTGATTTAAGCTTTGATTCGAGCTTGCTGTGCCTACCCTACCGACTAATCTTAAAAGCAAAAGATGAATAACGCATTGAATTTTGATAAAAATTGCATTATGCAATAATATGGTGATCAACAGAAATTTTATTTTGACATCCGTTGCTAACGTTTGATAGACACTCCGGCATAGATATGCGAAATTATCCAATTTTTCATTTCTTTCATTTTAAATACATTGTCATTTCATGAATATCAGGTGTCTGATAAGAAATAATTTGGTAGCGTACTTGAAGAAAATGATGTATCAAACGTATCCAAGCAGAAGAGATGAATCGACAAGAGCACTGCAATTCAGTGCAAAAACTTCCACTTTTCCTGACCGTACAATATGAATTTGTAAAAAAAGATACAGTCGCAATTTCCCCTTATCTTCGCCATCAAACTGAAAATATTTTTGTGACAGCTGCAACACTCGGATAAGAGCGTCCTTCGTACACACAGCGTCATTCTAGAGAAAATTGACTCTCGTAACAAAATGTGGTTGCTCTTCGTCTTTTCTCACAAATAGCCTTGCTTTTATTTATCAAAGTACTTAAATATACATCACCGGCAAACCCTTGTTGAATTAACAACTTTGCTTTCTTATTTCACAAAAAAATTATCTTTACAGAAGAGAGATAAGAAGATACAGGGAGAATGAATAGAAGTGGGGTACAGAAAAGTTTTATTTTAGAGAGATTCATCACGCTTTTTCCCTGGAATAAAATTAAGACGGTATTAAAGTCATTCAAAATTACTGGCGTGTAGGTGGAGGCAACGCTGGTAACTTTCTGTGAGGTTGATGTAAGATCACATAACGATGTGACTCCTCGTGAAAATTTCAATTCCCTCAATCTGTTCTAAGCTAGCCAAGCGTGTTCATTTCTGTTGATTATTAGACATTTTTCTTTATGTAAGGAGTTCATTAGGGGGCTAACAAAAACTAAAATACATAGGTAGGAGGGTGTGAGAGATGAGGTAAAAGAAAAACAACAATTTTCTTAATAAACTCCATTTGCAAACAAAGCCAAATTGTTTAATGCATCATGCAAGTATCTTTTCATCTAATTTTGCATTTTCTTTATATTAATATCAGTGTCTGCTAATGCATATTAATTTCTTTCAAATGCACATGATGCTATTTAACAAACTTTGTATGGAAGGGCATATGAAATTCAATTTTGTTTAAAATATGCTCCAACCTTCATACTTTTCATATAATTATAACAATGCAGAGACGCTATAATTTTTGTAATTTGTTTGTACTTTGATGTGCTCTACTTATCTTTACGCATTTATAATTTATTTGTGCTCGTAAGTTTGCTAAAATAATTCTTGTTTTCTAATTTAAGAGAAAGTTTTCTACTCGTTTATTGAGACTTTTAGACCACCACTTGTCTTATCAAAGCAAAACTGGCAACAAAAGTAACAGTTGCGGTGATTACATCTTTTTTATGAATTCAATTAAGTGGAACTGGATTACAAGGAAAGGAAAGATGAAAGAAAGAGACCTTGTAGGATTTTATCAGAAAAAAAGACAAGCGGCACCGTCAACGCTCTGTCAACAAGTCGTTTCATTCCATTGTATTAAAAAAGTAGAAAAACCGTGAATTTTGTAGAAAGCTAGACTGTTGTACATGTCAACGAACCCCGTAATGAAAGCTTCCACAATGGCTTCGTATTTCAAATAATATATTTGCGTTAATTTAGAATGCCTATGGTAGTTGATACCCAGTAAACATAAATGAGCGGGTTTCATCAAAGTTTTCTCACTGCATTGGGAAATGGGGGAAACGAGGTAGTGAAATGAGATGAGCTAATTGCTTCTCATGGAGCAGTGGCAGGAGTCCTCTGAAAGATCAATGAGTCAAGAGGGAAAAGCCAAGATGTGTGTAAGATGAAAGGGAGAAAAAAATGGAAAGGGAGAAAAAAAGTGATTTTGCTTTGTTGAGTAGATTGCCCCTTCACTAATACATCATCATCTTGATCAACAACACTACCATAATCATCCTCAGTAAAGGAGGGAAAGGAGGTGAGCTTTTGTACGAGTTGATTATCTGAAGGAGGAGGATGATTGCCAAGAATTAAATAGTGGCTGTGAGGTGGTAGGGCTGATGATGATGATGATGGTGGTGGTGGTGGCAAAGTGGCAGCAAGTTTCGCAACAGGATCCAAAGTTTAAAAGAGTTTAAGCGCATTTTCCAAAGCTGTTCTTAGAATAATGCATGTCGTTGCTTTGATGGCTTGCTTGTGCCATTTCATAAACTTTTTAAAATGTTGCTCTATTTCAATGCAGATCAATCAGATTTCTGGTTTTGATTTACGATTGAGTAAATCAGTTTTGTAATTATGTATATAAATAGGCCATTAAAAATGGGTTCAAATTTTGTTAAAAAATTCAAAGTATAAAGTATTACGTGATTTTTCTGACCTAAAGCTAAATTATAATGACTACGCAGGGAATGGAAAATTCTATTGAATTGGATCAAAATGCTTAATCCTCCACCAGTAAATCTCTTGAACAAAATCATAAAATTCTGGAAACTTTCTATGGCGTGCAAATGATTCCTAGAATGCTCATTTGATGAGTGGATTACCAAGCAATTGGAACATCCATTAGAAGAAAAAATGCCATGATGAAGTGCTTGAAGCAATAAAAGTACTTTTGAATAGTTTAAGAAACCAAAGTTTGATTTTTAAAATGATGATGATGATGATGAAAATGATTTTTAAAATGTATTGGAATATGCCTAATTAAAAAATCATGCAATAAAAATAACCCATTTAAAAAGAAATTTACTTTCTTACCTGATTAGAAGCCAACAGGTGCTAAAGGTTCACTGAAAAGTTGAAATTTTGTTCTCACAAAGCAGAAGAAAAAGGTTGGGACGACCTAAGTCAGACTTTCTGTTTCGGTTGAAGTTAAGCCAAAAACTGAAGAAAAGTCACTGGGCAGCAGAAAAGTTTTAAAATGGTTTTGAGTACACCAATTTCTGGAAAATCCTACTTATTGGTCTAGATACAAATTTGGGGAAAATGTGGAATAAAATTTGTTTCAAATAAGAAAGCGAAAGAGCGAGAGAAGAAGAAAAAAGCAATAATTTTTATTCTAGTCAGTATTTTATAAAAATCTGCTTTAATACAATAGAAAATGACTTCCTGTCGAAAAAGTTTTTCCTTGTTTAATTTTTCCTAAAAATAAAAGTAATCCAACTTAACTTTATGGATTTTAATAAAAATATGTGAGAGGAAGTGAGAGAAAGGACAGGAACAAGGGGTTAGTTTCTATTGCTATTTTTACTGCTATTATTATTGACTCCCTTTTGTCTCTTTACAGAAAACAAACCAAAGCTGTTCACTTTTTCTCTCTAGAGCTAAACTCTTCAATTCTTGGTGCTTGGGTCTGCTTGCTACCACAGTGAGTGTAAGAATGGTGAAATTTCCACTTTCTCCTCTCCATTTTATATATAATCCGGTAGAAAGAGAACAGGGAAATCATAGCCATCATATCATCAGTGGAAGATACCGTAACAGCCGGAGAAGTAGATATTCCTTGAAGACCAATGTTGAAGCCAAAAGTTGTGGGAAGCAACAGTAGATAAACGTTTTGGATATGGGTAAAAGGAAACAAATGAAATGATAAACCACCAAATCACCGCTACCACTCTCGTTATAATCTCAATCTAATCAGCGAAAAACATATGAATAATATACTTGCACAATCATATCAATAACATAATAAATACTCTGATAAGGTAAACCGTACAGTTCTTTATTAATCGGAGTGGTTGTTGGAAACACTGAAAATCATCACGTCCCTTAATCTGCTTCTCTCTGAAAAATATATAATGCAGCTCTTGAGGTGCGATGATGACGATCTTGATGATGTTTACGGTGGTACAATGGTTTTTTCCAAAAAAGAAATCAACTTCCACTATGTCATACAAAAGGATATACAAAATCGGAAGAGTTCTGGAGGAATCGCATGTCATGCTAAAATCTAGGCCCAATCGCTACATGCAAGGGGATGAATTTGATTGAGCTTCGTGTGGATAAAAAACATTCGAAGAGAATTGAGATGAGAAGAGTTTGATCCTTTCCAGCTTGACGTCAATTGTGAGGAAAATACAAGAGAGGAGAGTGTGTCATCATGAAAAACAGCTACTATACACATGATTGGGGCGATGTGGGATTATTATGATATGATCGAGGTCGGCATCATCAGTATTAGATTCCTGTGTGTGCTACTTAAACAAAACAGCGTAAAATTGTGTTAATATATTATTTATAAGAAATCTATGATATGGCTACTTTTCTTTTTACAATAAATAGCAGAAATCGTAGAAATCCATTTTTTGTAGCCAGCAAATGCAAGGTCGTATGATGTTGTAAATCCTGCATTGAATTCTAAACTCATATTTGAAAAATATTCACTTTATCCGCTTTTCTTACAACCGGTAACACTACATCAAATTGACATTTCATTGCTACATTATTATAAAAATTACAATACAGTTTTTACAACTGTCTTGTGGAAACTCTATGGCCGCCTACGTACCACTTTCACCTCACAGCAGAGAGAGAGAGATGTGACAAACGTTTTATATTTCCGGTGAAATATAAAAAGGGTAAGCTTGGTATGATTGAGGTTTTAAATCTGTTTCAAAAGAGTTGTACCCTTTGTGTTTGACGCAAGGCGTATAGCTTGTTAAGGAAAAGTCAGATTCTCACCTAAATCACGTATTTGTTAAATTAAACCCACATACTTCCCTCTCTCTGGGATGGATAATGCTATTAGTAAGTTGTTGAAAAATTCATGAACAGAGCCAATCTAGCATTTGACAGAATATAATATTAAATGATTTATGTAGATCATTTTTCTGTCTGAGTACATGAAATATGATTATTTCTTTTTGATATTGGATAACACAGCTTTGTTTTGAATGTAATTGGAATACAGAGAAAATTCATATTTTTAGTAACGGAAATGGCAACTCCAATTACTTCATTAAAATTTAAATAATTTCCGAAAGCGTATTCATATTTAATTTAGTATTGATTGACAGATGTTTAACTTTGAAAGAACTAATGACGTCTGCCATCAGTTCCGTATGGAAGGATTAGCTAGATTCAAGATTAGTCATCAGCAATATCAACATCAACCTACACAGAGAGATTCCACGCAAAAATAAGCTTAGTCAATGTGGTTTCGATGTGTACTTTCAATTTTTAATTTGATTTGGTGAATCAAATTCATATTTAACAAGCAACTGACAAATTAACGTAGCGAATTTAATTTAAAGTGAAGTTTGATTGACCTGTGATAAATATTTGAGAAATTAGATTCAATTCTATCAAGCTTTACTGAAAATTGTAAAAGACAAGCAAGGTTTCTCTAGAATTTCGAGTCCCTTTGTAATCCAGCACAAAGAGAGTTGATAATCAAAAGGACACTAAGGGCTCGGGTTGATGATAAGATCGTATAGAAGCTGTGAGGATGAATGAAAAAGGTTTATTTGAGCAACTATATTTCAGTCAATTTGAATTATGACTCCAGTTTCATTGCTGGGAATTTCACCGTAGTAAGGTATCCTATTGTAATTTTTTATTCATTTATTCATATCGTCACTACTTTCCCGCTTGTGAAAGCCAATAAATTTTCACTTTCTCCTGTTGGTCTCTCTCAACGGTAACTACAGGAGAAAAACGAGCTCATGATTGAGAATAAAAGGAATGATTGCTCTTGTTCCCTTTTCTCATATAAAATGAAGAAGGAAGTTGAGAGGAGTGGGAGCAGACTGTGGCGAAACTTCGAGCTTTATAAACATTCGTATTCTATAACCAAGCAAAACGATTTCTCATTTCTTGTGGTGTTCCTTCTGCCAATATATCATTCATTTGGCTTCGTCCTCATCTCAATAATGATTAAATACACACGGTTCTCCAGAGAAAACACGGCTTATGCACAGTCATTCACACAAGCAATAATTTGCGTTTTTTTACAAAATAAATATAAAAACGGTGGTTTCTGCAAAGATAGTAAACTTTATAAATTTGTTTTAAGGAACAAGTTAAACCAAAAAATTTAACTTTTTCCTAATCATTGCTTTTTAAACAACCTTGACCTTGAGATAAACGTCTTGGAAAATGAGTTCTCATACATTCAATTGTTGACTTATAAATATAAAAATGAAAAACTTAATCTAAACAGGTCTCTTCGTACTTTGCTGGCGGAGCTGGTTTGGAAATGGGAGGGTTAAAGAATCCCTTTGTATTTTGAGCTTCACCAGTTACAACGGTTATGACGGCAAGTTGCGGCTCAATTGAAATGAAGTTCTGCATACTATGCTGTATTCCTTCTGTAACAGGTTTTCCGGATTGAGCAAAAGAGGTTTTTGAGTAGGGAAGGCGAAATTTGTACATGTCTCGGATGCATACAACACTTACAAAAAGGGAAGTCGTGCAGAACTGCATATGAAGCAGAAATCCAAGCGACCATGGAATCCAAACCTCTTAAAATAGAAAAACATTTATTAATTACTAATATTTTACGTATTTTTTATGATAGGTGAAATTTTTCTAAACATTCTTACGGAATCCATCATCCCCATCAGAACCCCAACTTTGTGGTCGTGTTAGTAAAAGTCCGTACGACTCCGGAGACAAAAGCATCCTTATGGCTACATTTGGAACCATTGTGGAGAAATATCCAGCAACGGAGTAGGCCATGAGACAGAAGGCAATTCTGATAAAATTTGGGGCAAAAGTATGTTAAATGGGATTATTTATAGACAAATTACTAAGAATTTTCATATAAATAGTTACCTCCAGTACGTAGGATGAACAAAGCATATCGTTCCAAAAATTATAGCTGTTAGGTACAACATTGGCAAACAAATTTCGTCTCCGATTAACTTTTCAAAGACGTCTGTTCCAAAATAAGCCAATATCCAGACCTAACGTGATTTGACAAAGAAAATTGTCATTGATTTTGTCTTTGAATCAACAGTTCAGTAACTTACTTGAGTCATCACGACCAACGCGACACTGAAAGTTAAAATCGTTTCAATATATTGTCTATCATATCATAAACATTATTTCCCCCTATTTTTTATATTTACCAGAAACACTGCAGTTCAATAGCTAAACGCATCATAGGAGCTGCCTTTATCCACAACAGCCCTTGTCCGCTAGTTATTGTCATATGAACAGAATTTTTTGCCATTATCGTTGGATCTATTTCAGATAAAATCATTTTTAATTATACCATGTAGAAATTATTAAACTTCAATTGTAATTTACCTGATAAACTATTTCCCACAGAATTGCCACCCTTTTTACCTTCTCAAGATTTAAAAACTTTAGTACGGTTTGAATTATATATGGCTATGTTCAAAATAAAAATGGTTTAATGAGTAAATATAGTTAAATTTTGCTTAATTCGCCAAAACTGATAAAAGAAGCTCATGGCAATGAACAACTGTTATACAGCTACATAGGCTGCTCCAGTTAAGAATATTTTCCATTTCTTGAAGAAACCAATCATAGAAGTTATCCATCCTTCTGCTTCTGCAACGAAAAGGAATGGATATCAATTTCTGTGGATAATTACTTAAGATATGAGAGAAATTTATAAAATCAAATAATTTTTAAAACAAGAACGTAATTATGCTTTCCATGATAGCATATCCGTAATGTATCCAGACCATTTACGTAATGTGAATCAACATTCCTTTAAACTTCAAAGTTAAAAGCATTTTATAAGTAATTTTGAAGAGGAATGCGACATTTAATAAAATATCTTGATTGCAGCAGCGGCTGTACAAGGATCTTAAATCTTACACATTCCTACTGTTTCTTTTTATTATTATCATCAATTTTATCATTAATCATATCATCAGCTTGAGTGCTTCCATGTAAACACTCGCTCATCTTTGAACATATTATGCTCAGTCAATTCTCCAGAGGTTTAATTTACTAAAAGTATTTACTATTGTAGTATGTATATAATATTAATCCGTTAATGCATTAAAATGGATTACGGCTTAAAAAGTTTACTGGTGCGCTTTTGAATTGAAATTTGAGCACATGGACGAACACGCTATCCACACTTTATTAATCACCATGCTATATTTATCTGTTTTGTTGTTACTAAATCTGTTTAGGAGTGTGAACTAAAAGCTAAATGTTTGATTTGAGATGATCCTTCAGCTTGTTTATCTTTTGACTTTTGATATTTAATATGGTTGTTGCGTAAGTTTAAACTTTACATGAGCCAATCTATAAATCTTTTTACCCGTAAAATCCTAAATGAATCGATGCTCAACACAAATAAAGCAAATACCTTATTTTTGCTTACTCACTATACATAATTTTTAATGTATCCTGAATAATAATTACGTTACCTGATTAATTACGTTTGCATGCACAACATTTCAAAACCACACAATCTAGTTTACTATATATAGCATTGGAATACTGGAACTCTCTTGAAATGGTAAAAGAAAGTACAAAATGGGGCAATGTCGGAAACAAAGGGGTTTTCCGTCTGAATTTATAAAAAATAGCCAAATGAAACATCGACTCGCAACAGAAATTTAGTACTAGTTGCGTAACACAAAGTTTGTACTACAAGATGAAACCATGAAATACTAGTTTGCAAATTTTGGCAAAACTCTTCTCATAGTTCCATTCTTGCATACTCCTGACATCTTCCTGTTTAACTAAACTACTTTCCAAGAGTGAACCACACACCGGAACTGTTCTCCTTTCCAGTTGATAGATGTAGAGCATGCGTTTGTCCACAGCGTGATAGTAGTACCCTCACCGCGCAATAAACGCGCAATAAAACGGTTTGCTCTTGCAAATCGTTAAACTATCTGTTTATGTCTGGAAATTATGTAAACTGCTTTCCATATCGTATGAGCTGCAACATTTTTCATAATTAGCATATATATTAAACCATTTTTAAAAAGTGACCAGTGAAAAAAATATTTAAACAAAATTATGACTATTAGTTCATTTCTTTTAATTTCCTTGCTTTACAGGTCAAAAACGAGTTATTTCATACCTGGTTT